>BGNK01005342.1:14938-36616 GCA_003297005.1 Symbiodinium sp. clade A Y106
AGTTGTTTGTTGAGATGCAGACTGTTGAAGTGCCACCTAATGCTATCAGCTACAATGCCAGTATAAGCGCATGCGAGAAAGGCTGCCAGTGGCAGACGGCATTGCATTTGTTGTCTCAGATGCCCGTGGCCAGCGTCGTGCCAGATGTGATCAGCCTGAGTGCGGGCATTAGTGCATGTGAGAAAGGTGGGCAGTGGCAGCGGGCCCTAGCACTGTTCACCGATTTGATGCACAGTGGCTGCGCACCCAACGAAATAAGTGTCAGTGCTGCCATTAGTGCTTGCGAGAAGGCTGGGCAGTGGCAACATGCGCTGTACCTTCTTTCCAGCATGGCATGCAGCCGAATTTTCCCGAATGAGATCACTTTCAATGCAAGCATCAGTGCATGTGAGAAGAGTGGACAGTGGCCCAGGGCCCTCGTAGTATTGGCCCAGATGCCGAAATTCAAAGTTTTGCCAGACTTGATCAGCTTCAAAGCCACAATCATAGCGTGCAAATCTCGTGGAGTATGGGAAGCGAGCCTGGCTTTGCTGCTTGACATGCCCTCTGCAGAATTGATGTCTGACAATGTCTGCTTAAATGCTGGCATCTGTGCATGTGAGATGAGCGATGGGAGCTGGCCTGCTTGGGAATTCCAAAACAGGATTGCGTGCATAAACCAGACATCGAAACCACACACATTGGCAACGAATTGTTGTCTGAACTGAAGCATCTGATTGCAATGCAAAAGGGCGACTCTAGGATGGATCAGTCACCGCACTGCAGAACCGAGCCTGGAAATCTGCACAAAATTACCCAGATTTGAACTTGTGCATGTGCAGATTTAATTTGTGAATGTATATATGTACAAGTCATGTATACGTACATGTATTCACATGCGTGCATGCAATTGCGCAGTCATTTGCGCTTGCACATCGGCATAGATGTTTGCATGTGTGTATGTATGTATGTATGTATGTATGTATGTATGTATGTACGCATGTATGTATGTATGCATGCGTGGATGGGTGTATGTATGTACGTATGTATGTATGTATGAATGTTTCTATGTCAGAATCTATGTCTATGTGTCTATGTATCTATGTACCTATGTGTGTATGTGTGTATGTATGTATGTATGTACGTATGTATCTATGTATGTACGTTTGTATGTACAGGTACTTGCGAGGCAAGTTACATGCAGCGATCATGTTCGTTGCAGCCCGTTTTGGCCTCCCATGAGCAGATGTTGCAAAGTATGCCAGATGCTGCAGGCATGGCAGCACCATTCACCTTTTGCAGACTGATTTGCAGTAGTGAGGGATGCACCCTGTTGAGGCACACATCGCCTCCTGCAAGGCCTACCACAAGCGGAAAGGTGCCTGGGCCTAGACGGGAGGTGCCTCCACCTCGCTTGCGCTCCTGATTCACGATTCCAATCTTGTCAGGCATGCCTTCATTGCGACTCGTGCTGCATTGCTTCTCGAGCCTTGTGGTGCCCTTCGCAGAAGTCATGGAATTGAGTGCGGCGCGAAGTAAAGGCAACTCTTTCGCCACAGAGCCGCTCCAATCTTATGGCTGCTAAGCAGCAATATCTTGTGGGTTTCTTCGATGCAGGTGCCGTCTGTCAGATATGTGTCATGCTTTTCAGATACAAGCAGCCCAGCTTTCGTTTGCGTGTTCATGCCGGACTTTGTGTGATCCGATGTCCCAGCTCCGAATTGGACAGATGCTGCAACTTCGTGGGCAACTGTTAGACTGATAGATCGAGCTTGTAGTGTACTACTCCCAGTCCTGTCCATCTAATCCAGACAGGTGTAAGATTCGGGAGACAGATTGCCGACGTTGCCCTGAAGAGTTCGTTAAAACTCAAGACCCACTGTGTGCTTCTTGGAAGCGCTGAACCAGCTGGGTGACCAACGTGTGACTAAAACATTGGCGAATAGAAAAATATATTGTAGGCAGTCACTTCCCGGACTTCATCGCCGACTCGTCACGTTTGGCGTCGAAGTCGGTGGAAACTGGGTTCGGAGGTTCTTCAGGTCGCTTGAAGAAACGCACACTGCCAGTGCACACTTTGCCCGCGAAACGACCATCAGGTAATTTTGTGCGTTGCCTCCCAAGCGTTGACGACTGGCAGTCGGCCTCAGCGGAGTACAGGAAAGGAGCTGCGTGGCAGTGGGTAGCTATCGGAGTATGCTTGATCCGCAGTCGACACGCTTTTCGTGTATGGGGTATCATGGTCCCGTGCCGGGGTCCACCCCTTTCTCCTATCTTGCGTGCTGCTCGCAGGGCATCGCAGGGCAGTGCTCTGCGGCACATGTCGGGGGACCCATGAGGCCGCAGGTCCTTCTTTCGCGTTGTACGCCATGTCACCGATGCGAGACGCATCGAAGTCGTTTCCGACGGGGGGCCCCTGTTGTTTGTGTGAAGCACTGGCTCGGCTTCCGTGCTGCATGATTCAGTGCCCTCAAATTCCGTCACTCGGTCTGGCGCGCGATGGTTCGGGCCGGAAGTGGCTGCACAATCTCTTCAGACACAGTTTCGAAAGCATCTTTCACGAATATGGGGGGCTTAGTGCTTGCAAGACCACGCATGGCCAACGGCCACACGACTCATCGCCAATGGCTCAGTATCTCCTGCCACACCCTTGGTGTCGCTGACGCCACTGCCATCGTTGGTAAGCTGGATGGCTACACCGGATCACGTTGGAGCAGGCTTATATGGTGTGGTGTTGGCCGCCCCCCCTTCCTGTGGTGTGGTGCACGCGTGCCCTCCTGTGTTCTCCGCCGCCTGTGGTGTGGTGGGTTTGGGTTGTTTAACCCCCCTCGTCCTCCTGTGGTGTGGTGGTGGGTTTTGGGTTATTTAAACCCCCTGTGGTGTGGTGTGGTGTGCTGTTGTGGTAGGTTGGTGTGGTGGTGGGTTTGGGTTGTTTAACCCCCCTCGTCCACCCGTGGTGTGCTGGTGGGTTTTGGGTTTACGGTTTAGAGTTTGCACCCGCGCCCCCCTGTGGTGCGGTGGTGGGTTTTGGGGTAAATAGCCCCCCTCTCCCCCCCTGTGGTTTGGTGTGGTGTGCTGTGCTCCCTGTGGTGCGCTGGTGGGTGTTGGGTTTAAGGTTTAGGGTTTGCACCCGCGCCCCCCTGTGGTGCGGTGGTGGGTTTTGGGGTAAATAGCCCCCCTCTCCCCCCCTGTGGTGTGGTGTGGTGTGCTGTGGTGGTGGGTTGTGAGTTTCAGGTTTACCCCCCTTCCCCCCTCCCTGTGGTGTGGTGGTGGGTGTTGGGTTTAGGGTTTAGGGTTTGCACCCGCACCCCCCCCTGTGGGTGGTGGTGTTTAGGGTTTAGGTGTATAAATATGAAAGGGTTTAGGCTTGAGGGGTCAGCAGCTGGGTGCGGCACAGACTGAAACCATGGCCCATCCAGGTGAGGGTCGCCACTTTGGACACGCCACGAAGTTGCACAGCTTCAACAGACAACACTCACGAAGATTGCTGGTTCGGGGGGCCCATCTCTGTGACTGTTGGCACTTTTGAGACAACAGTGACGACCCTCACGAGCCTCACGAGGATTTCGGGTGTATACATGGGGGGACCACACCGTGGGGGGGCTGGGGGGGGCCATTCTTTCAAATTACTCCGGCATTTGGTTTTTGGGGTTCACAAACACTGCACGCAGGGAAGGGCTTCGTCCAACCGTTGCCATCCTCACGGGTGTGTCGTCTGTTGGACCCATAGCTGGCGTCAAACATGTGATGCAGGAGCTCGTCCCTCAACCGCGAGTGACAAAAAAGATGCAAGCAAGGGCGAAGCAGGAGAAGCCGGACAGAGGGCCGGAGATGGCGAAGTCATCAGCTGTACGCAGGACCGGGAGCGCACGGGCAGCAGATGCCCAGCCTGAAACAAAGCAGTGCCAGCGCCCGTTCAGCATGGCTCCGGCAGCATCGGTTCCTGACCTTTGGTGGGTAGCACCTGGGCTAATTGGAAAGCTTCCTGCAAAATGGGGGCCACATGGAAACCCTGCGGTGCGAGTACCGCACAGCATTTTGCACTTTGCACTTTGCCCGTTCGAGTCAGAGACTACGGTCCTACAAGGACATGGGTGACAGGTGGGATCAAGTAAGGGTACATCATCAATTCAAAATTGGATTTAGCGGTGTCGTAAAGAGTGCCATTTTGGCGACATGCCAAGTGTTTGCTAAAGGAAAATATGCACGACTGAAACATTTCAGATCATCGCCCCACCGTTTCGGACGTTTGCCAGGGCTTTCTCTTCGGCAGGGTTGTGAAGTTGTTATGGCGAGTTGGATCCCAGCTCGCGGCAAACGATGGCCAAGCATTCTGCACCGAAACTGTGTTGTGTGCTACGATATACTTCCGACCATGTCGTCACCGGCGACTGGCGAAGGGCAGATTGAACTCTGGATTTGATATGCCGCATGGTGTCGAGGACGTTTTATTGAAACGTGTTGATTTGTCAGAACATACCTGAACTTGTTGAACTTGCGCCCAGCGGCGTTGATCCGGTGGGCTACTTCAACGACTGAGCATGTGCGAAGATCAGTGGGGATTTTTCGTCCGAAGTACATGTGTGTTTCAGATGTTTCAGCGACTACTTGAACCATGTCGCCGTCAACATCAATGTAGACAATTTTTGTTTCACTGGCGGTTGTAATGATTCGGGTCTTTTCAGCGTTGAGTTCCAATCCAATGTTTGCCATGTACTCCAACGTCAAGTCATCCGCGTATCGGATGTTTATTAAATTAGCTGGTGCTCAACTTTTTCACACCACATCCAACATGGAATTCGCGGCTGTCGGACACGGAGCCCGTTTACAAAGAGTACAATGTCCGTAACAGTTGCAGATATCCTTCGGAAACTTCCTGATGCCGTCATGCTCGAAACAGGGCTGGATGATGTATCCGATCAATTGCCGTTTGTAAATTGATACTCACAACCCAAGTCTCGCAGTTATACTCCAAAGATCTGGTGCAGACGTTGTGAAACACGCATAAGGCAAGCTCAACACCAGTGTGACACCGGTTTGGTCGAAAGACTGTTACGCACCTACCCCGAGCTACTGTGCTCGCAGAGGTTGTTGTCCTTGCACGTAGGTCGGAGGCCGCTAGTCCCGAGGCTGCCCAGTTCGTCCGCCTCCTCGCTCGCTGCCGGGCCCGTGCCGTGCCTCGTCCGTTGCGGCCTGCAGCCATAGCTGCCTTCACCTCTCGATGGTCTGCCTTGCTCGCTTGTTCGGCCGCGAGAGCCTAGCGCTCAACCCGTGAAAAATTCGCAGCGGTCGCGCTCCGCAAGAGGGAAAACAAAAAACGCCCGCAGCGGGTCGGAAAAAAAGAGGCGATTGGACCTTGTAGTTTACAGCTCCTCGCTCCAAGGTCTGGTGTTCTGTTGCTGTGCCATGCCCGTCACTGGCGACCCATGGGCCAAACACTCGGAGGAGCCAAACGAGTACGTGCGTCCTGGCCGCAGAGGTCGGTGGCCACTGGAAGCGGATGCGCACGCACTCGTTCGGCAGTTGGTTCGTTTCCGGGCTTTCCTCGCCCCGCCCTCAACCACGTTTTCGCACACCACGTCTTCGCGCTCGCCGAGCCTGGCACGCCTAGTCGCGTCCCCGCTCCGGTGAGCGCCTCTCCGGCGACGCCATGGGCGAGGCAAGACAAGTTTCCAGCCGGCTGCTGTTCGGAGCGCGGCTGTCGCACATGCCCAACCGGGATCGACCGTGGAGGATTGCACCCTGGTGTGCGGATCAATCCGAATCCACACATAACCCTCCGAGCTGCCGTGTTTTTTTTTTTGCGACGCTGAGCGCCCGGACGAGGCTGGTTGCGGCAGCAGGCGCGCGTGCGCTGATGACTGGGAGCGTGTCGCACCAGGACGCCCAATGCGCGGCATGGCTATCGGAGGAGGCCGAGCGCAGGCCAAGTCCACCGAAGCGCTGGGGCAGCTGAGCGGCTCGAAGGCCGGCCTGTGGGAGGGGCGTTGCCGTGCTCAAGCAGCGCGGCGAGACACCGGGCAACTGCAACATCATGCGCGACGGCGTAGTCTGCTGCGGGGGGAGGGACTAGTCGCCTACCCAGACGGGTTCGGAATCGGCTGCAAGGTCGGCGATGTTGGGTGGTTCCTCGCCGGCAGCATTCCAGATCCTGGTCTTGCCCTCGTGCAGCCGGATACNGGAATCGGCTGCAAGGTCGGCGATGTTGGGTGGTTCCTCGCCGGCAGCATTCCAGATCCTGGTCTTGCCCTCGTGCAGCCGGATACGCGCATGGGCCCAAAGCGCGGCGGCGAGGGCATTGTAGAGCACCCGGACGCGTCCTGGCGGGGCGACAACGTAAACGTCGTCGAGGAACGCAAAGACGGGCTCCCCATCCTGGAGCTGAGTGTGCAAGTCCTGCAAGGCGGGGTGTTGGGCTAGTGCGTAAAAGGCGGGCATTAGCGGGTCGCCTTGCTCGCCCCCTTCACCCTTGTGGACGTCGTGGGCGGCCCCCTCCTCATCGTACCACGTGTAGGTGCTGGGGCTGGCATAAAACTGCCGCACTACTGCCGCGCATAGGGGAGGAGGGGCTGGAGCTCAGGGCCATGCAACAGGCGGCTATCCTTCATGTCAAGAAGGATGCGTAAGTGCTCTGCATTGGTGGCGCCCGAGGGCCCGGCAGCGGAACCGCGCCGGGCGCTCCGTAGCCACTCAAGAAAGGCAAGTTGCGGGAGGGGGCAGGGGTGGTCAGGGGCGTGGCGAAGCGTAGGCTCGGCCAAGCCATTGTGGCTCAACCTCAAGGGGACTTCCTTTAGCTAGGCCTCTGCTGTGCCTTGCTGCATGGAGCGTGTGCTTCTCACCTTGGGGGGAGCGCAACTTCAGGCTGCTCTCGACCGCAACCGCGGCCTGTTCGTATACTCTTCGAAGCAGAGGTGGCCAGCGCCGGAGGCTCTTGGCAAACTCGCGACGCGAGCCCTCCTGGCAGCCCCCCTCCGGCACACCGGAGCTTGCCCCAACACGCAGCCCGTCGCCCCGCCGTCCCGTGAAACGCCTGCCCCCCCGTCCCCCGCTCGCAGCGTGCCGTGCCCCAGCCAGCCTGGACCGCGCGCCGAGCGCTGTCCGCAGCCACCCAACCCTGCCGCGTGTGGTTGCGACTGCGCGACGCAGGCGGCGCCGAGGCAACCGCGTCGGACTCAAAGAGCGCGACCGCCGCGTGGCGTGTGCAGCCAGCGCCGCCACCTCCTCCCCCCCTTTGGCACACCTCCTGGGCCAAGCCCCTGCCGCAGTGGCCTGCCTTTGTCTGCCAGCGGCAGTGCGCCGGCCTGGGTTGCACGCGCCCCGCACTCCGACAGCTCTCACTTGCCCCAGGTCTCCAGTTCGCCTTTTTTCCTCCAGCCGGTTCCTGAGTTGCACACAGGGCGCAGCACCTGCCTCAGGCATGCCCGCCGTTGAACAGGATCGCGGGAGCCTCGGTTTTCCGCACCGGTACCCACTTGCGCGGCGCCGCCGGGGCAGGCCGCAGGCATACCCGCTCCGTTACTTTTCTTGTCAGGAATGCCGCTCCCTTCGAAGCCGCCGCCTTACACCCAAACGCCGCGGCACCTCCACGGCTCTGCCGCTGTGCGTCCAGCCAGTGTAACTAGAAATCCGTCTCTGAGCGAGGCCACCAGTGGAGGGCTGCAGCTTCCTAGCACTTTCGTCAGGGCCTCAGCGTTTGCGACTTCTTTCCTTTGTGGTAGGGCGCCGTGCACAGGCCGCCCACCACGCTGAGGCCGCCTGTGAAATTTTAAACGCAGCCAGCCGGACGTGCCTCCAGTTCTCCTGCCGCCAGCCACTCGGATCCCTAAGCAGAGTGCAGTGTGCTTTTAAGGGAGGGCGCCTTGCCGCAGGCTGCCCCCACTGAGGAGGCATCAGTGTCTTGACGCTGCGCAAAACACGTGTTGCCTTTGTTCTCATACCTGAAGCCTCCCCTCACCCATCCTGCCCAACCCACTTCCCGCCATGTCGCGCGCCTCTCACCGGCCGCCCAAGGCGCCAACCTCGCAGTCCCCTTCCCTGCCTGCAGCCGGCACCTCATGCACCTTGAATGCCTGGCGCAGTACCGCGCGCAAGCCAGCGGTCCCCAAGACTTGCTCTGCCCGCTTTGTCGGCACGGTCTTTGTCCTGAGTGCATTGCCGGGGGCTGATCTGGAGCGCACGACGCACTGCTGCGTTCCTTGTGCCTTCGCCATGGTGTAGCCATGCCGGCGCGGCTCTCAGGCGAGTCCACTGTGCCTCCCCGTGCGAGACTACACCCTCCGCATGTTCATTTCCAGTGACGCGCCAGAACCCCCGCCACCGCCAGGGGTCGCCGTCCTGTGCTGCCAACGACTCGCTGCCATGGGACGCGCCGGTGGGGTCGACTTCGTCGGTCTGCCGCACCGTGAAATGCAATGGGCGCCCGTCGCAGGGCAGTGGCATAGCCGCGTGGCGCCCCACCTGGCTCTGCCCCGGTTGTGCGCAGAAAGTCCCGCTGGATGCTCTCGACATCCCGGCAGGGGTGGGGGAGCCCTGCAACCGTTGGGGCAATGAAGTGCGCTGGGAGTATGATCGTGAAACCTGACGGGGAACCTGCAACTGCACCGCAGGGTGCGCGGGACCCTCAGGCCTCGCCGACCCCTCAGACGTGCCAGCCCTGCCTGCCGTGCAACCTCCCAATGAGGTAGCCGTGCCGCACTTGCCAGCCCCTCCGACACGCTTCGCCTTTAGCCCAGTCAGTGGCTTTTGGCTGACCCTGTGTCCACCGCCTGGCGAAGTCAGCGATACCACGAACTCCTGGCTCTACGTGCCGCTCCTGCATGCTGCAGCTGCCGACCTTGCACCCGCAGCGCTTGAAGCCTGGCGGACCGACCCGCGTTCTTCGGACTGGTGGGAGCGCACTCGCCAACTCCTCGCAGCTTCCGCGCCAGTCACTCCGCAGTTCCTCGTTGCCGCGCTCGCCCGCGCCGCCGAGGCTGCGCCGACGCACGCGCACCACATGCCAGACCTCGTCGAGCGCATCAACAACGCCAGCCTCCCCACAGGTGCTTGCGTGCACGTCGGCTNNNNCCGCCACTCCGATCGTTTTCAACCCTTCGCCGCACTGCCAGCGCCTCCACCCGCAGCGGGGCACGCTGCGGTCCAACCCAGCACCCCGAAGGGGCGTGGACGTGGGCACCGAACCACTTCCAACCCTCAGCACCCTCCTCATCCCGCCCCTGCCGAGCCTCCGCCCCCCACTGTGTCGGACCCCCCGCCTGGCCGTGCACCCACGACAACGCGGAGAGAACGTGCTCACGCTCTTTCGGAAGCCGGGTTGCGCCTGGGCCTCGCGTCTCTTGATTCCGTCCACCTGCAGTCAGCCTGCCGTGACCGCACCCTCACGCTGCAATCCTCTCCTGCCCGTGCTCGGGGCGCTCTGCGAACCCCATGCGACAGGCCTGGGCTCGTAGTCACCTTTCCAGCCCCGAAGACGAAGTGCGCGGCTGGAAGCTGTTTGTTCTTGCGCCCCGCATGCTCCCGTATCGCTCCCCCTGCGAGGCCAGCGTTCCACCAACCGAGCTCGACCGCCGTGTCGAGCTGTTCCGGGCCGGACGTTGGAATGAACTCCTGCGTGAAGCTTCCGCTCCGCCGAGCCAACAGCGCGGCGACCCTGCCACCGACGAGGTGCGCGCGCACCGTGCAGCCGCCCTCGTCCATGTTGGCGAGCTCTCCGCCGCAGCTCGCGCCCTCACCGCTGAGCCACTCGCCCCGGGAACTAGCGATACCCTTGCCGAACTCCGCGATCCCGCGAGGCGACCCCCCGAGCCGTGTTGGCCGCCGCGAGCACGGATGGTCATCTGACGGCCGCAACACAATCGGCTTTCCTTGAGATCTATAGGGGGGCAAAACGGCCGCAGCCGAGGCAGCGGCTTTGCATGGCAGACCGCGCACGCACTGTGGCGCCGCCACCTCCGCTCGGAGGCCACCCGCTCGGCGTCCACGGTCCGTCAAGCACTCGGCTTATAGATAGCTGTCGAGGTGAGGCGGGCCCACCGCCGGCTGCACCGGCAAAGAGAGGGTTGCAATGTTATATTCCTGCTGTCGACGCCACAACCGAGGCCGCGCGGGCTACGCGCAGCGCGATCGGCAAGCGTGGCACGACCTCGACCACGTCGACGTGCAGGCCGAGCTGCGACAGCCAGTGCCCACGCTGCAGGATGTCCCTCCATTCCTCCGAGCAGGAGTGCGCCGAGCATACGTGTTCGCGCTGCAGGAAATAGGAGATGCTGACCTTGGCAAATGGGTGGGGCTCGGCATCACACGGCTCACGCCGCGCATGCTGCTGGCGCGTCCCGGCGGTCGCTGCGGTGAAGGGGCGTGGCAGGTGGGAGTGCTCGGAACAATGGCGACTGCAACGTGAGCTCGGGTGAAGTGGGCCGTGCAGACAAGACTCGGGCCGCATAGGGCCCCGCCTGTGATTCAAGCAGGCCCGCTGAGGATGCATCAAGTTCCCGCAGAAAAGGCCGTTGGCAGAAGCCGTCTACAGCCTGGGAAGCAGTCCGCTGCCATCCACGGGTGGTGTCGAGGTGCAGTTCGCCTTCGGGGACGGGCGGCGCGTCTTGCCCGGCTAGCAGGTCGAGCCAAGACGGCGGCTCAAAGCCAACAGCGGACAAGGAGGCACGGGCGTCAGCGAGAAGTGCGAGTGCCGGCGGCAACTCGCCATCGTTCTGGAGGTTGTGCAGAAGGCCCTGAACAAAGGACCCGTCACGTTGCTGCAACACAGGAATGGTATCCGCCCGCGAAGCCCAAAACGCTGCGGGCGCATGCCGCGCCGCGCTGCGCAGACCAAGACCTCCATGGCGAAGGGCTAGCTGCGCACGAGCAACAACTGGCCCAGGCAAGCCCTGCGCAGCATCAGCAAACAGAATTGTGTCGAGGCACTGATGTATGGCGGCATCATGGCGAGTGGCATACTCGAGAGTGCTGGCGGTGGGGAGTGTGCGGAGAGCATACTGTGCCCGAGGGCATGCACAGCATGACAACAGTAACCAGGCGACTTGGGTGTCTTGCAGTTTCGGCAACTGGTCGAGGAGGGCGGCTTGACGGTCAAACGTGTTTACTTCTTGAAACACTGCGCTTACGGCAAAACACCCGCACTATTGTGTTTTCCTAGGCACACGGAAAGCCTTTGACGTTGCGTGGCGTGACGGGTCCAAGGCGGTTTGTGGCATCTTATTGATGACTTGGTCTGCAATCGCACAGCCGCCGTGCGCATTGCTGAATGCACGTCAGACATCGTCAGACCCTTGGGAAGTTGAAAACGGTATTGGTCAAGGTACAGTCTTAAGCGGATTTTTCTAGCGCCAAAAATCAAGCGTGCCTGTAATAACGTTTTGGTTTTGATGTTGCAATCTTGTGCAACGATCCCGCGGACTTGCAAGCCTTGGATGCAGCAACTGCTTGGGCTCGTTATGGCGTTTCAAGTTTGCTGTGGGCCTTCACAAGCCGGCCGTCATGTGCTTCGGCCCAGGCCGTTCCCGGTGCCGATGAACTGCCACGTAAATGGGCAACTAATTCCTGTTGTACGCACGTACACGTACCACGGCGTTGTTTTTCATGATAGCTTGAATTGGCGTCATCACATCCTGGTACGTGGTGAACGTAGGATGGCCGGATGCCGGCCGCATGCCTTTCTTGGACAGCTTCACACACAGATCACTTGCCAGTACACTTTCTCGAGGGGCTATTCCGTGCATGTGTTCAATCGTTGGTTTGTTTCGGCCTTGAACTCGTTACCGATTCCCGTCATCTACAGCGTGTCAGTGCATGCATAATTCAGCGGGGCCATCGTCTGCTGATGTGGCTTCGGGGGGCACCGGGCAATTAGGTTGGCTAGACTTGTCATCGTCCCGGTTGTTGCAAACAGCTAGTCTGCTGGCACGCTTGTTGTCCCTTGTTGTCCTGCCTGGGACGCCTGTGCTGAACAGACGTCCTGGGTAAATGTTGTGCTGCTGGAGTTTGCCCGTATTGGTGTAGCTCCCCCGTCAAATTGCGGCATCACGACCGGTACACCCCAGACGGTTGTGAAGTCTTGGTTGCCTCATGTGCGCGATGCCGTATCTCGGCATTCCAACTTGTTTTTCTAACCTTTTAAACTGCACTGACTCCTTGGAGTGCTATGCTCGAAGGCAGACACGACCGCATCTGCACAGGGTCGTTTACAGGCTTACAGGCATGCTTGTCCCACGGCTGCCAGATTCTTGGGTCTAGCGCGGTGTGGACATCATGACTTTTTGGACGGGCGGTCTGCACGTCATCGCAACAGTATGATACTGCACTCATGCGCCAATGGCCCTGACTCCCTGTCTCATGCACTTTTGGATGGTGTTGCCTATTCCCGACAACGCCGCCGCTTGCGACTGCAAACTCGGAGATCAAACAGGCTTAGCTTGGAAACCCTTTTCAGCACAGACCCAGCCATGAATACTGCATGTGACATCTTGCGCAATGTCGTGTTTGTTGCGACCATCTGTCGTGATGCGTCGGCGTGTGAAATGTGAACCTGGATCCCTTTTTCATTCTCTCACTGAGAAGGGCATTGATGGTTTTGTACATGAATGTTTTACTCTTACATTTTTTGTGTGTGTTTTGGTTCTTGCTTTGCGTGTTCTCGCATGTTGAGACTATGATCATGGTTTCGCTTCTGACATCTTCTGACTGTGTCTCACGGTCGCGGGACATCTCTCTCTGGTGCGCCGTCTCTTGTCGGGTCGGCTGGGGGAGTCCGCGTAGAGAGGCACGACCGAAAGTTTCTCTCGCCGTCTGCGATTTACCACACATTCTTCAGGACTGGCAAGAGCACCTTGGACTTTTGACGTACGTGAATGTTGCCGACCTCCGGCTCGTGTGTGGTCTGGACTGACCATGGCAGCCACATTGGCAAGCCCGGGATCTCCCTCAGCCGTAGGCAGCACCACACGGGAGATGAGCAAAAGTGAATAACCCCGCCGTGTCCAAAGGCTGCATGATCTCGAAGCAGTCCTCCGGCACCCGGAGGCTGCACGGAACCACAATCAACTTATTCTTGGGAATCTTGCTGCTCATGGCAAGGATCTTCTTCCGTAGCTTCAATTCAAGTTCATCTGAAGTCGATGAAGCATGCCGTTTGCTTCGTGCTTATCCTGCAGCTCGAACAAGTCGAGTGTGATCATGGCTTGCATCTGCTGCTTTGCGAAATCATGATGCTTGCTGTCCATCGGCCTTCCTCCTGCAATGAGTTAGCCCTGTGTAACACCCTGCATCCTGCAACAGAGTCAACCCATCCTTGACAGTCGCATCCGAATTGAGTTCCCGCATCGTCACTCCTGCATGCGGCTTCGAGCTGTCGGTCTCGGCTTGCACTTTCATTGCATGCTCCTCCCATGGCGACTCGATGGCATGGCGACAGATTCCGGGGTATTGCTTCACTTCGACCGGCCCACGGAGTGGATGGCCCTAGAAGAGGTGTTTAGAAAAAAAGCAACATTACTGCCTACAACCCCTTCTGGGCGGACTTCGCGTTGTGCTTCTGGTGGCAATAATCATAATACTTCTCATTTTTCGGGCATAAGTCACGTTGAGGTAAGCGTCCCATGTGAGGCTTACATTGCCGCCCTGGAGCGCGACCTTGCCCAGATGAAGCAAGCATTCTCTTCTGAAGAGCTTGCAGGCAGAATTGGAGTAAAACAAACGATGCAAACAGTGTGTGGAGACTTGAGTGCTGTGACACCAATCCGTGGTGTCAGCCGCTGTCACAGAGCTGGCGTGATATGAAGGTGGCATCCCGCGAACCGATGTCCAGGCAGGCGACCCTTTGCAGTCAGCATGAGCATGTGGAATGTGCCGAAGGATATCAGCGACGATTGCTGCAGCGACGTTGGACTGATACATTATGAAAGATTTGCATTTCGCCTTGAGGGGTGGGTGGGGGCGCCGGGCGCCAGGATCTTCCAGCTCGGATTCATTGATGGATGGGCCTAGCGGCTGTGTTGCAGAACTTCAGGCGGCACCCCCAGAGCACAGGTGTTGCCGCTATTGCGGAGCATACGGCCTCCGATCAAAGCGAGGACGAGCTGCACGTGCTCTTACGACAAAAGGCCACGGTCGCTCCAGCCGGTAGAAGTTTAACAACAGGAACAGCAGTGCGTTGCAGGAGCTCTTGGAATCGCACTTGGCGAAAACGCAAGCGCTTAGCTCCCAGCCTGTACCCGAGAGTCAGATGCTACAGCCTACAGCGTACCAGTGTGTTGATCATGCGGGATGGTTTTGTGCAAAAGCCACAGCCTGGCTCAAGATTCAATCCGATTGCGTACTTGTCCCGTGCCTGATCATCCACAGCACGGGCTGATGAACCCGTACTCCTCCGTGTATACCAAGCCCGCAGAATATGGCAGTGCCAACTGGCAAGAACGGATGTTTGAACCGATGACATGCCGACTGCTCATTCTGAGCACGGCGCAGCTTGCTCTCTTGGTTCTCATGCCTTGGGCCATCTTTGCGTCACTCAGTTGGGGGCTAATGTCACTGGCAGTCTATCTGTATCCATGGTTAAGCCACGTAATGATTGTTGGCACGGCGATGCTGGTGCTCCTCACAGTGGTGGCAGCATTACTCTCCAGAGGACGGTGGCTGAAAAAGGGCAGCAGGGAAGACAATCATCCCCGTTTCATGCGGGGCTATGCATGGTGGGCGGCACTCGCGGTACTGTCCTTGATCGCCTTCGTTGCTGGTTCAGTAGTGGGTTCCACGATCTTCACGAAATACATGAAGGGCTACTATGACATTTCCAACCTCGACAGCTATGACAACGTCGACCCGTCACGGGCAGCAGGGAAGCAGCTGCTTGATGCTGGTCGTGTGATTTTCGTGAAGGGTTCCACTTTGCAGCTGAAGCATGCCATGGCGCAGCAAGACAGCACTAGCAAAATAGGATGCACAAGCTTTTAAATGCTTTGCCATTCTTCCTTTCTGGCTTTGCTGCCCCTTTTGTCATTTGGCACGTCAGGCACCAGAACTCTTCCATGAAAATGTATTGTGTGGCACCCATCATTGCTGCCTCTGATCAGCCGCTCCCTGCGACGTACGACTTGTGGGCCGCGGGAACAGATTGTTGCTCTGACGGCGGCAGCAACTTCACCTGTGGAGCTTCACGCTCCTCAGGAGCACGAGGTGGTCTTCGGTTACTAAGCCGGGAGGAGGACTACAATTTTAGGCTCGCCGTGGAGGATGCAGAATTTATGTACCATCTGCGCTCCGTTCACCCGCTCTTTTTTGAGTGGACGGTCGATCCCATCAAAGAGATCACCGCAAGGAAGGATGAGGCGTTCTGGGTATATTTTGCGAGCAACCTGATGCTGCTTGGCTTGACCTATGGACTCTTGAAGGACAGTGCCACTATGAGCTAATAATGGCTAATGGCTTCGCCACAGGGCTTGTTGAGTGACACTCAGGTTTCTTCTTTGTGCCTTCTTCCTGGTGGTCATGGGCTATGCCTGTTTCCAGCGCCTTGCAAAGCGCTGAATCAGCACGATTTGAGACGAAGCCGTGCTGGGAGAAAGTTGAACGCTGCTGCATACTGCTGCTGTTGTGTTCCTTCAGGAGCTGGGTGTTCGGTGCAAAAGTTGACGACAGGCTGGCGACGTCACTGGCCGGTTGTGATCTGTATGGCAAGGTCTGTCAGGCCTTGGCACAAGCCGGCTCTGACGGCCTTAGCAGACTTTCTTGTGAGCTCCAGGAGCTGGTCGACTCGGAGGAGGTGGAGCTGAGTCCGTGGGAGGCCGGTGCTTAGTTCTTCTATGGATTTTGATGTTTGATTTCTCGTGCAAGGAAAGCAGCACCAGCTCGGAGCCTGTAGACAGGCCCGACACAAGCATCGGGTTATATCCTGCGAAGGTTTCGAATGATTTTGTTTTCGTTGATGTGGAAGGAGTCGATCAGAATCGGGCAACAAAACTCTTGGCATTAGCCTGAGCAGCATCTGCTGAGTTGCCGCTCTCCGAAAGCGCTTTGTGCCACACACATCCCGAGCAGTGCAGTGCTGAGCCGAGATGCAGGAGTCTCGTGAGCATGGCTTTCGGCAGTTGTGCAAGGCTCGCTCATGCATGCACTGCAGAACGCCTCACCAGAGGACCATACCTTTTCCGCAAGAATTATGCAGGGTCGTGTTGAGTTCTTCGGATTGCTGCCGCTGATCCTGCATCCACGTCTTGCTCAGAGGAGAGACGTAAAGCCGTCGCAGACATCTCGCAAGAACGCTTCATGCAGCTTATCAGCAGCATGCCGGAGGCTGGCAGTAACACGTTCCTTGCAGCATCTTGCAGCATTTTTAGGCTATCAATGTTGGCAGATAGAGAGCCAGCTGCAGCAGATTGCACGCGCTTCCGTGCTAGGAAGACGAGGAAGTTGACCTGCAAGGCCCGCCCAAGCTCCTCGTTGTGCTTCTGTATGATTGCCCGCTTGGACTAGTGGCAGAGAAGGTGTGGTCAGCTCTGTCGATGGCCCGGACGGCACCTGGATCGATCAAAACACTGCGGACATGACAGAAAGCCAGCTTCCCAGACCCAGCAGACGGCAGAAGTCAGAAGTATAGAATAATGTGAACCGATTCGCGGTCAAGGCCACCCTTCTAGTCTGCGACGTCAAAGCGTGGCTTGGAAGCCACTAATATGACGTGTTTATCTGTTAGTCATTCTATACAATTTCCTTGCACTCCTTGACTAATGCTGCAGAGGCTGCCTCGCCCAATGAATGCTCAGCGCTGTGTCTTTCTTCCTGCAACAAGCCCAGCGAGCCCAGCCGCTTGGTTCGCATGGTCTGCTCAAGCATGACACCCAAGTGTGCGCGTTTGTGCAGGAAACACGAAGCCGCTTGGCCAGTTGCAAGTGGACGGAGAGCTTCCAGTTGGCGGCTCGGACATCTGATGTATGCTTCGCCTCGGATGGTGCCGGAGCAATCGGCAAACACTTGTGCTTGCCCAAGGCGCATGAAAGCACACACGTGCTTCTGCGATTGCCTCCAAGGCACCAGTCTTGCACCCGTCACATCAGACAGCGAGCCCATTTGCACACCTAATGCTGCAGTGGTGCACGAGGAGCCGTGCACACAGTGCTGCCGCAGAGCTTTCAAGTGCGTGGGAGAGATGTTTGGGTAAACCTCACCGTGAACAAGGAGAGTCATTCTGAGATGATTTCGTGGGGCAGGCTTCACATGTTGTGCTGCTGAAGGACTTGGGAGCTTGAAAGATTCCGGAGTTGATGGAGAGGCAGTTAGTCTAGTATTCCTCACCGGCGCATCTCATGCAAAGCCTTCGCAAGGCCATTTCGGCATGGCTGGGTGGTGAAACTTCCAGCACCATGTGCTGTGCTAGGCGGAGCCTTGCATGGCGTCATGGTGGGATGAAGAGTCGGGTTTTGCTATGTTCTACTGAAACTGGGCGGCGAGAAAGGTCCCCCTTTTCATGTGATGCCAGGATACTGGAAGCTACCGTGCGAGGCCGCGAGCGCATGCTGCAAGCATTCAAGGGAGGATCGTTTCGATGTTGCTGCATGCTTCAGCTGTGTGTCTTATCCGATGTTATGCTGTTTTTGTGCTCGAGTGCCAACATCCAGCGACTATGCTGCTGAGAAGGCCCGAGCATGTGGAAATCTGTGCAGAACAAAGATGCATCCCCGAGTCCTCAGCGAATTGGCACAGCACGAAGCCCAAAGAGTATCCTGAAACAAGGGCAAGTTTTGTTTTGGCATCTGCATGTGTTGCATGATATGCGTCGTCAGGGATGGATGCAGCTGGGCGGCTGGATGAGCCGCTACTGGCCGAAGATACACCGCCTTTCAGCCTGACGAGCAACGTGCCCGTGACGCAGGGACTGCTCGGAGCACGACCTTTTCTTTAATTCTTTCGAGATTTTTCGGAAGAAGACGGAAGAAGACATGAGGCGGTCTCTGCTTTGCGACTGATGCCGAAAAGAGCTCCTGAGCCTGTGGCTCGGCCGAGGACAGGGCTAGATAGAGGGAACCTCCAGGCCAGCTTCACATATTCTCAGTAGCCAAACGTATCTCATGGTTCAGCATCTGGGACCTTGAGCTTACGTGCTGCGCCGGCTCCGAGTTCATGTCTGATCCCAATGTTCAGGTCCCAGAATCCTTGCCCAACCAGATGCCCAACCAGGTGCCCTTTCCTGCCAAGAGAATAGCCGCTACTTGCATTGTGGATTCTGCATTCGGAGCTTGAGTTGGTCCCCTCAGATCTTTGCGAGAATGGCATGCGAATGCCACGGTCTCAGCATGCAGGGCGTGCAGAGCAGCACATCTTGTAGCTCGTGGATGCATACAGTTACATATAGCTATAGATATTGATAATATAGATATTGCATATATGTCTTGTCTGTCGGTCACTGTTGGTGGTGTGCCAAGCCTGCAACTTGTGCGGCACTTGGCACGCCCTTGTGACATTATCCGCCTGCCCTGCTCTTTTCATTCAGCCGGATTGGTCATGATGCTGGACCACCTACCCTGAACAGTTTCATGTCAGCCGATGTGCCCGTTTGCTTCTCGATCTGAGGTGGTGGGCGCTTGCTGAAAGAGATCGATGGCCCGGATGGTCACGCAGTCTTCGATGCAACCTTGGAGCATGCAATGACGCTCGGAGATAGCTATCATCGGTTCACAGAGTTGCTGGATTTCTGTTGAAATGTCGGCTTCGCATCAGCAGCTGCGAGGCGCCTCTTTGAAGCAAGCACCGGCTTGGACCAACAGATATCAAGAGCCTTGAGAAGAATAAGCCTTTCCTTGATTTACTGCTTTGTTGTCCACCGGTCGCATGTGGCCATCTGCGGGCGCAAGGAAAGCAGCTCCCTTGCAGCAGATACTCGGCGATGGTCTCTTGTTGCTGAACCGAGACGGACCATTGCGCCCTCTCCCTCTCTCTCGCACCATTGCGGTCTGAGGACTCCTATCTCGAGGAAATAGTTTCGAGGACTCCCCCCGAGCACTGCCGTTTAGGAGGTCAACCAGTGATATGGAGAAGAGGATTCATGAAGATGATGGCCGCTCGGACGCCTAGCTTGGGCTCTGCTTTGCAGAGCTTGGGTCACGTGAGAAGCAAAGATTGAAAACTATGGAATCGGACCAAAGGAACAACCATGGATATGGACTCCTTGCGGAAAGCCCTAGAGCTGGAAGGCTCGCTGCAACCGAAGCTGGTGCTAAATTGATTGTGGTGGGTGTCTGGTCACTGATTAGTGTGTAGAGGGAAGGTAAGGGAAGCGAGCTTTCCATAAAGCGGTTGGTCTGCACCGCTTTGCAATGGGTTTGTTGTCAGCACGGCTGCACAATGTGCAGTCGCAAGTCGAACGTGGAGTGCCTTGCGCATGGGCAGGGTGTTTTTCCCAGCAGCACATCACCCGTCATGAGCTTCTGTTTGTCAGGAACAACCAAACCCAAAGAGCAAGTCTCCATGAGTGGATTCTGTGATTTCTGTGCTTGTGGCATGGTGCAGGATTTGCGAAACTCGAGGGTCCGCTCTTCCAAGCTTTATGGAACCCTGGCTGACAAGCACTTACGCCGATGCACATGTCACGTCATCCGGAGACGGTTGAAACAGCAGCAAGGATTGAATCTCATCCGAGGCGCTCGCTCGGGAAGGACATCCATGAAAGCCTGGATTCTTTGTTGTTGCCCACTACCTATAGTTGTGGCCTTATGGAAATTGTTTCAGCTTGAGAGTGCGTTGAGAAGCGCCAGCTACAGTACGGAAACGACTTCATTTCACCACGCAGACAGGCTTGCCTTCAGAGAATCGGAAGCAATTCTCGGGTGAATCAGCGTCATCGCGTGGAAACAGCAGATCTTGATCTTGACAACTTGGTGCTAACAGCAAAAGGGGCAAGCTGGCATTTCCTCGAAGCTTGAGCTTGGGGAGTAGATCCGAAACACAGCTCTCTATTCTAAACTGCAGAACGTGTCAACACTTGACGATGTGCTGGTGGATGCATTGCGGATAAACCAAGCTGGCAAGCTGTAAAACCATGGTAGTCCGAGATCCAGGCCGAGAGCGCACTGCACAGAACCACGTTTCCGAAAGTCGGCTTCAGGATGCGCCGACATGTTTTGCCCGCAGAATCTTTGGCAGCGCAGGAATCCGTGGATGTCCGCGCTTTCCACAGGTCCTGATTCGATGTTCATATTCCTCCATTCAAGCCAAAGCACGCGGTCCCCGCTTGCCGGCAGGGTTCTCCGGTTGCTGAAGTTGCACCTGCTTTGCGGCAGCCTGCCGGACATTACATCTGGAGATCGACTTCGTCCTCCTTTGGAGCCAGAGCGGGGCTTCGTCGGAGTCATTGCTCCTCAGCTGAGTTTTCCCTTGTTCTATGTTAGATTTCGCGATCTTGAGTAGACTAGGGAGTTTGAGACTGTGCTGGCCCTTGCCACATCCGCGACATCACTCCCCCTTGCACCGAGGATTGGAACCCAAGGCTGGTTATTAATCTACGAAGATGACAGTTCGACAGTACATCCCGGATCGTTTGCTGCCAAACAGGACCGTGCGGGAGAATTACTTCGAGCGGACGGATGATCTGGATATCTTCCTCAGCCACAGGCATCCTGCAATGAAGATGCGATGCTTGTCAGCAGCATCGCTCTGCTATGTCAGCTGCACGCTTCGTGCACCAACAGTGCTTGCGTATCTCCTTTTGAACGAAGCAGATACCAGTAGGGAGTAACGTGGAGTACCCTTCGCATTGCTGTGTGGCAAGCGAACTTGCAAATGCCAGATCAAGGCTGGGTGCACTGCAGCGACGTGGGCAAGGCGCGGCATGTTGGTGTTCGAGTTAGGCTTGCGTCAGATTTGTTCGGATTGCGACATGCACCAGCCCCTCTTCTCGCCTCAGGCCACAATCCTCAGATTAGCAGTGAAGTATCAGCTTCACCCCCTACCGGTGGAAGACACGATGCAGCTCCTGGATTGATTGTCGTCGTTGATCGTCGTTGCGTGGTTCCTTGTAACGGTGAGTGCGGCCGTATCTCAAGGTTGCAGCAGCAGTCCATGCCTGTGATGCGGATTTACCACCACAACTTTTTCATTATCTTGCCATTGTTGAGACTTACGACGCCCCTTGGCCGGCGGCTGATGGTTTTACAATTTACACGGTTCTGCCAGTGAAAGAAGCCAGAGAGAACTGCTACAATTGCTGGGTGACATCGCTCAACTTGCGCGGAGTGCAAAACCCTTGCTAACGCACTTCTTTTAAGCCAAAACAGGGCTGCAGGTAACACGTATTGGGCTCACTGTACACAAGTTAAAGTTCAAGGGAAATGCTGCACATACACCGTAGTATTTGCGCACCCCCCTGCAGTCTTGCCTTGCTTAGGCCACTGCAACTTTCTTGCGAGCACAGACTTTACACTCACGAAGGGTTTTAAACCCAGTCCTCAAGTGCTCACANCCCCCTGCAGTCTTGCCTTGCTTAGGCCACTGCAACTTTCTTGCGAGCACAGACTTTACACTCACGAAGGGTTTTAAACCCAGTCCTCAAGTGCTCACAGTGAATGTCTGTGGTACACAAACAAAGGCTTTGTAACGTAAAGTTCAACAACCTTGCCACGCTTGCAGGCTCGTAGCTGCCACAAAAGGTAACAGTTGAGCGCCAAACTGCTTACCAAAAGGAGAAAAGAAAACGCCAGC
>BGNK01005343.1:12021-39474 GCA_003297005.1 Symbiodinium sp. clade A Y106
TGCGTCCTAGACTTCCTCCTACTACATTGCAGACTTCATTCACGCAACCACTGCAGCAGTCTACTCCTACTGGTGTGGGTGATCGCCTTCCACAGCCTCTTCAGCATGCAGTACAACAATTATCACAGCAAAGGTCGGCGGTGATACAGGCTGTGCAGAGTCGGGCTCAGCGGGCCTTGCACGGTAGAAGATCTGACGAGGCTGTGTATGATGGGAACCTCTTTTCCTCTGCGGAGAGTCTTGTGGGGTCCCCCGCGCCGCAGGTGAATCAGAATGGGGCTTCCGAGGGCGAGAGCGCTGGAGGCATGTGGTCGGTAACAAGGATCAGCGAGGTGCTACATCGGAGAATTGTGGCTCCGATGATGGGCCAAGGAGCTCAGACAGCTGCTCCTCCTTCAATGTCGCCGACCTGGCAATCTCCAGTAGCTGCCTCCTCACCTCCGGGTCAGGTTTTGACCCCAGAGGACCGAAGGGCCATGGCTGCTTGGACGGCTCGGCCGTCCATCTTGACGACTCCTACGGCCCCGGAGAGACCACAGAATGATGACAGCTCCGCTGCTAGTCTGAGTCAGGAGCTGGTGATGGAAGAGGTCCGCAAACAGGTTCAGTTGGCTATGCAAGGAAGGGATTCAGAGCTGCAGGCGCTGAAGGCTCAGAATGAAGAACTTCAGAGGGCCCTTGAAGCTTCGGCCCAGCTATTGAATGATGTTGTTCAGTCAGGTGGAGGTGGACTTGGCCCCAGACCTCAAGAAGTCCCACATGGAACTCCGGGCGTGGAACTTGGAGGAACTCCTGAGGGTGAAGGTGGTGGCGTAAGACAGGTCCCGAGAGCTCCCCCTGGTCTTGAAGGTCCTTTGGAACAACCTGGTGAATTTCCCGGCGGTCGAGGATTGAGTGAATCAGTTCTACGAGGTGAGCCAGGGAAACTACCAGGGCAGGCGAAGGCTGTTGGAGGAATTCGGGATGGACCTCGCGGAACTGCAGAGCTTGGTAGTCTTCTTCCTGGACCTTCGGATGGCAGTCGCGTGCCGCAAACGGACCTTGGTTTTGAGGCTGAGGCCTCACCCTTGGACCTTCTTGTGCAGGGCATGAGACAGCTGCAACAGGTGTATATGGAGAAACGTGGGTCTCCTGAGACAGAGGCCATGAAAGGAAGCCAGGAGCTTCCACCACTCCCGGACCTGTTGGGTGAGACGGGGGTAGAATTCAGTGATTGGTTGTATGTGGCGGAGCAAACAGTGGGATCGCTTTCGGATTCGGCAGCCTCCTGGTTCGAGAAAACGCTGACTTGCTCCAAGGAGGCTTACCAGCGACATCAAGTGGCCACGCCGATGGAGAGGTTGTCCATTGCCCCTTTGTTGTCCTTGGAGTTGAAGGATCACAGATGGAACAGACTTGAGAGGAAGGTCATGACGATGTTGCTGAATGCGATGCCCCGTGCAGTTCGTGACGATGCAGTCACACACCGAGTGGCAACGGTGGCTGGAGCTTTGTTCAGACTTCATGTCCTGTATGCGCCTGGCGGTGTTGCTGAGCGGACTACCGTGCTCAAGCAATTGGAGGGCGCCCCTGGTACCGACAACATTGTCGACACCATAGCGTCTTTGCGGCGCTGGAGGCGCAACCTTACACGTGCCTTGGAGATGAGTCTTACCCCTCCGGACGCGAGTGTTTTACTGAAGGGCATAGAACAGATTGCCGGCACCGCGATTCGGAAGAACCATGACATGAGCTTCAGGCTACAGCTGGCACGGAATGAACTACAGCTACAACACCGGCCAACACAGGAAACAGTGTTGAAGTACTACGATCACATGCTTTCCGAGCTCCAACAATCCATACCGGCTCGGACTTCGGCTAAGGCTTCAGGTACTGGAGCAGAAGGGCAACCGCATCTTCGAGCGGTCGGTGGTCAAGCTGGAACTGGAGAGGCGAGGAGCCCATCGACTTCACCTACAAAGGCTGGGGGAAAGCAAGGCACACCGTGTCGGTTCTTTGCCTCTGATGCCGGATGTAGGCGTGGTACTGGATGTAAGTACGCTCACGACTTTCTCAACAAGGAGGAGAAGCGTGCCCGATGCTGGCATTGCGGGTCGCGACAACATCGACAGGCTGAATGCCCGATCAAGGACCCGAACAAGGCTCAGAAATCAGCATTGGGTGCTACACCAGCAAGGACCACGACTTCGGGCCCCGCTCCCTCTTCCTCTTCGATGGTGGCTATGGCTTCGGCACCCGAGCCGAAGGCGGTGGGCACCACGACCAACTCTACAGCTTCTACAATCGCCTCCTCTACTACTTCGGGAGAGGTGGTGGTTACCGGAGAGCCCATCAAGCCGTTCACCCCGGAGGCCTTGCAGAATCCGGAGCTTCAGAGCTTCATGAAGGAGGTGAACACAATGTTGCAAAGGTTTTCCCGCCTGAATCAGCTGTCTTTGGTGGATGATATGGAGTTCAATGCCAAGATGAAGAAGATGGAAATGGAAATGGATGTGGACGGTTGCAGTCCTTCTTCCTGGGCTTTGCTCGACTCAGGAGCCACCAATCCCTTTCGTCCCGCGGTTGAAGGTGAAGAACAAACTGCAATTCCAGTTCAGGTGCAGCTTGCTGATGGAAAATCGGTTCTGTTGAGACAGAATCGAGCTGGCACTTTGCTACCCTACAGCAAGAAGCAGGCCACCGAGAGGGGTGCCAACACCGTCATCGTTCCGCTGGGCAGCTTGGTACAGGAACTGGGTTGCGCAGTCAATTGGACACGTCGTGGCTTGGAGGTTGTGCACCCAGCGTATGGGGTTATCTCCACACATGTTTCCGGGGCCTGCCCTTTCATAGGCGAAGCAAGAGCATTGGAGCTGATTGGTGAGCTAGAAGGGCGCAAACTGGAACAGCTCAAGGTGGCAACAGTCACCACTCAACTTCGTCTTCAGGGGATGGAAGCAAAGACCACTTACAACGTGCAGCTCGCCGAGTACAGAAGGACTGGGAATCGGAATGATGGCCTCAAGGCTTTGATGTGCGAGGATTCTGTGTTCGGTTGCCTAACAGAAGCTCAGCGGTGTGCTCTGGCGCAAGATGTGGACCTTAGTGACAAGGCCGGCCACAAGTACCTCAAGATGCTACCGGTGAAGCGCGCAATGAGGAAGAGGTTGATGTCGACTCAGTGGTTGGTACACTTATTTTCTGGTGAGGGTGGCAGTGCTGAGTTCAAGGTGTTCGAGAGCGACTGTGTGACCTTGTTGGAAGTAGACATTGGACTCAGCAAGGCTTTCAACATGAGGGAGCCGAGTGCTGTGTACAAGGCTTTGCTCTGGGCAGCCATGCGTGGGCAACTACGAGGATTGGTGGGTGCTCCTCCCCGTGGCGAAGGCTGTGGTGAACTGGTTCTGAAGCAGATGTTTTTATGGAACGTGGCCAAACTCACGGCAGAGGAGCATGAAGTGTCGTGTCCGGTTTCCACCATGACAATGCCAAAGAGAAGTGAACTGTGGGAATCGGCAATGTGGAAGAAGTTTCGGAGCTTCATGGACGTGGCTATGAACTTTGGCGTCCCGGATGTAGTGGTCGCTTCAAACATGGTGCTTAAGAATCCAGAGTCTGAGGCATGGGAGAAGGCGTCGCCTTCCGGGGCAATTGTTTGGACTGCGAAGTTCCGGGAAGCGCTGGTGCGAGCCATTCATTACAACGACACTATGATTGCTCTCCGTCGTCTACATGGACCACTCAGTTCCATGTCCAAGGAAGAGTTGGCACGGTGGACGATGCATGTTCGAAATGGGCACCTGCCATACAGCAAGCGGTGTAAGACGTGCGTTGCCGCCAGAGCTACGGGACATCAACATCGTCGCATTGAAGCACCGTCATGCTATGTGATGTCACTGGATGTAGCTGGTCCCTTTCGGAAAAAGGGTCAAAATCCTGATGGTTCTGACTACAGGTATATGTTGGTGGCTTCCTATACGATGCCGGTCCTTGAAGGAAGGAAATGTCAACCTGGTGATGAGATTGTTAACGAGAGCGATGATGGTCGGGGTGTTGGCCCAGTACCCGCAGGAGATTCAATCGTTCCACCAGGCAGTGTCCCAGAACCCGCAGGAGATCCAGTCGTTCCACCAGGCAGTGTCCCAGAACCCACAGGAGATCCAGTCGTTCCACCAGGCAGTGTCCCAGAACCCGCAGGAGATCCAGTCGTTCCACCAGGCAGTGTCCCAGAACCCGCAGGAGATCCAGTCGTTCCACCAGGCAGTGTCCCAGAACCCGCAGGTGATTCCGCAGATGAGCTTGATCGTGTATCCTCACCACCTTGCTTGGATGATCTGTTTGTCGAGGAGGAGGGTGAGCCCGTGGATGCATTGAAACCAGAGGAGCAAGAAGAATGGGATCGTCTTAACAAGGAGTACAACGAGCTGGTGGACGAGATTGGAGATACCATGAACTACCAGGTCCTAAGGTTCGCGGTTCCTATGCGGTCAAGGAGAGCACCAGAGGTAAATGCGAGGGTTCGTCAGGTCTACTTGCAGATCCGTGCAGAAGGACTACCAGTACTACGTTGTCATTCGGATCGAGCAACCGAACTTTGCAACAAGAGGTTGCGAGACTGGCTGCTTGAACGGGGAGTTCTTCCCACGACCGGAGAGGCCCAAACGCCGCAGCAAAATGGTCGGGCTGAGGCAAGCGTCAAGTTTGTGAAGGCGATGGCTCGCACGCTTCTTACTGCAGCTCGTCTACCGGCTGAGTGTTGGCCGTTGGCAATGAGCTATGCGGTGCACAAGCAGCGACTGGAGGCCTTGGGCAAGGGTGAGAGTCTTCCGTCGTTTGGTTCCCCAGTACATGTACGGACGAAAGTCTATGGCCGCGCGGGCAGATATGATGTCGAAAACAAATGGCGTCAAGGAGTCTACGTTGGCCCTTCGTCGGACGTACAACATGGGCACTGCGTGCGATTCCCTGACGGTACTTTCGTCACAAGCCTACACTTGAAAGACCATTTAGTTGATGCGGATGCCTTGGTGGATTTGGTTCCCAGGGAGGTTGAGTTGCCTGTTTCAGAACGAAGGGTGAGAGGAAAATCTCGCTTGGCAGCGTTGTCCATGGGGCACCCGTTGTCCCATGAGGAACTTGTGGCCGAAAATGCAGCCAAGGAGTTATTGCGAAGCGAGAATTATGGCATTGATGCGATCCTCTCGTTGTTTGCGCTTCTGAAGATGATCAAGGTCAAGAACGCCAGAGGAAGAGAGCGTCGAGAGGGTGTGTCGTGGACCACCGGAATGTTCGTTCATGGAGGTGTTGCAGGCCTACGGGGAAATACTCAGCGTATGAAATGGACAACGAGGTTCATGGTCAAGGCAGCAAGGCGAATTGTGGGAGATCATCAGTTCACGTCACTTGGGCTGCTCGAAAATCAAAGGATGGGTTGCCATCGTGACTTGCACAATGATATGGACTCGGAGAATGCAGTAATCCTGTTGAAGGAGCCGGAGTCGGGTGGAGAGCTATGGCTTGAAACTGAAGGCCTATCTCATGCAGTCGCGGAGTGGAAGCAAGTGTCAAGGAAAATGTGGAAGAAAGGGATGAGCTGTGCTTTGGAGATTGGAAAACCTTTCTTCTTCAATCCTCGAAAGTGGCATGAAGTTCAGGCTTGGCAGGGAGATCGTGTCACTATGGTTCTGTACAATCCACGATCCAGCAATCTACACTACAAGGATAAGGACACTTTGGAGTTCATGGGTTTTCCGATGGTTGACCAAAAACTACTGCAAGTTGCCATGGCAAAGANCACTATGGTTCTGTACAATCCACGATCCAGCAATCTACACTACAAGGATAAGGACACTTTGGAGTTCATGGGTTTTCCGATGGTTGACCAAAAACTACTGCAAGTTGCCATGGCAAAGAGTGACATCGAGAACCTTGGTGTGGCAAAGAGTGACATCGAGAACCTTGGTGTGGCAAAGGATGACATCGAGAACCTTGGTGTGGCAAAGAATGACATCGAGAACCTTGGCGTGGCACAGAATGACATCGAGCACCCCGGTGTGGCGCAGGGCAATGATGAGAGTTTTGCTGCAAGGCCAGATGAGGCGGTATTCCATGCAGATGAGCCAGACCACCCGCAGTGTCAGTATGACAAGCCGGAGCTTTTCTTGATCAGGCCCTTGGAGACCGAGGATGGTGGCACGCTNGTCAGTATGACAAGCCGGAGCTTTTCTTGATCAGGCCCTTGGAGACCGAGGATGGTGGCACGCTCGAGGACTCACTGGTGACCTTGACGGAGGAGCAGGATCAGCTTCTTGAGGACCTGAATGAAAGGTCCAACAGATTACGATGGCTTCTTGAGGAGGAGCAGGCGTTGCTTGAGGAATGTCGATGTGCGGGTGCTCAGGTGACTGATGAGGTTGAGAATGTCACGGCTGCAATTGAAGACATGATACAGGAGGTGGTTGAGCGTCAACAACGATGTGAAAGGGATGTCCACGAAAGATTTCTCAAGGCCGCGCAACCGCAGGAGGAGCCGGACTACGAACAGATGCTTGAACAGATGACGGGTGATTTGGAAGTGGTTCATACCGTACCTCTTGAACAANCACTATGGTTCTGTACAATCCACGATCCAGCAATCTACACTACAAGGATAAGGACACTTTGGAGTTCATGGGTTTTCCGATGGTTGACCAAAAACTACTGCAAGTTGCCATGGCAAAGAATGACATCGAGAACCTTGGTGTGGCACAGAATGACATCGAGCACCCCGGTGTGGCGCAGGGCAATGATGAGAGTTTCGCTGCAAGGCCAGATGAGGCGGTATTCCATGCAGATGAGCCAGACCACCCGCAGTGTCAGTATGACAAGCCGGAGCTTTTCTTGATCAGGCCCTTGGAGACCGAGGATGGTGGCACGCTNGTCAGTATGACAAGCCGGAGCTTTTCTTGATCAGGCCCTTGGAGACCGAGGATGGTGGCACGCTCGAGGACTCACTGGTGACCTTGACGGAGGAGCAGGATCAGCTTCTTGAGGACCTGTCCAACAGATTACGATGGCTTCTTGAGGAGGAGCAGGCGTTGCTTGAGGAATGTCGATGTGCGGGTGCTGAGGTGACTGATGAGGTTGAGAATGTCACGGCTGCAATTGAAGACATGATACAGGAGGTGGTTGATCGTCAACAACGATGTGAAGGGGATGTCCACGAAAGATTTCTCAAGGCCGCGCAACCGCAGGAGGAGCCGGACTACGAACAGATGCTTGAACAGATGACGGGTGATTTGGAAGTGGTTCATACCGTACCTCTTGAACAANGGGATGTCCACGAAAGATTTCTCAAGGCCGCGCAACCGCAGGAGGAGCCGGACTACGAACAGATGCTTGAACAGATGACGGGTGATTTGGAAGTGGTTCATACCGTACCTCTTGAACAAGTTCGTCGAGCGTTGGACAAATGGATGGAGGCTTTGAAGAAGGAAGTGGACCAGCTTCTCAACGGCACATTGAAGCCAATACCTCTATGGAAGGCACGTGAGATGGAGCGACGTGGAGAACTTCGCATTGTACCATCAAAGGGGGTCTTCACTTTAAAACCTCCTACTGTTCGTGGTCAACGGGCTCGTCGAAAGTTTCGGCTTGTGCTGTGTGGAAACTTTGCGGTGAACGACAACCCTGATTTCAACCTCTATGCGGGCGGTGTTTCGGCGGAGACTTTGAGGCTAGCATTGACCTTTGCTTCTGTGAAGAAATGGCGAGGAGCTACAAGTGATGTCACGGCAGCCTTCCTCTTAGCTGATTGGCCTGAGAACTTGGCAGCTTACGCAATTCATCCTCCCCGTATACTACTGGATGCCAATCTGGCTAAGCCAGATGAGTTGTGGCTGGTCATGAAACCGCTGTACGGCCTACGAGAATCCCCCTCTATATGGTCACAACACCGTACCAACAGGCTTTCAAAGGCCCGCATTCCGTGGAAGGGTCGAACTATCACGTTGAAGCCTTCTCTTGCGGACCCGGATTTGTGGATGGCCTTTGATGAGCAAAACCACCTTAAGGAACAAGGAGAACTGTTGGCTTTGATCATTACGTATGTTGACGATCTCTTCTACCTGTCAGAGGACTCCTTGGTCAGAGCCATACATGATTGGGTACAAGCGGAATGGCCATGCTCCCAACTGGAATGGGCGCACGAGGCGCCAGGCACCAGGTACTTGGGTATGGAAGTGGTTCAAAGGCCGAACTTTGTCTTCGAGATCTGCCAGGAGGGCTACATCAAGGAGCTTCTTCGGAATTATGACATGAGTGATTCCGTCGGTACGAAGCTTCCATGTCCAAAAGAGTGGCTATGTGAAGGTGAAGGCAGCGAAGATGAGAATTACTCTACCTCCGAGCTCAAGGCGGCGCAAAGGATCGTTGGGGAACATTTATGGTTGACAATGAGGACAAGACCAGACCTTCAGTATCCGGTCATGTACATGGCATCCCGGGTAAGCCGTCAACCCAACAAGGTGGTTCAAATTGGACGTCGTCTGCTGAGTTACTTGAAGGCTACCCAGTCAATGAAGCTCCTTATGGGTGCAGTGTGGGACGAGTCAGATGAAAACAACAGCAGCAGCGACAAACAACAGCACGAGCAGGGCACAGTGCACACGGACATCGCACGCATACACACGTATTCTGACGCGAGTTTTTCACCTTTTGGGGAGAAGTCGTTTGGTGCATGCGTGGTTATGTACCTTGGATCGGCAATTGCTTGGAAGTCTTCGAAGCAGGGGTTCGTCACTCTGTCAGTGATGGAAGCTGAGTTATATGAAACGACGAATGCCGTGATTCTGCTGGAAAACATCGCAAGTATTCTGGATGAGATTCTGGGAAAGAAGGCAGAGCGCTACCTCATGGTGGACAATTCCAGTGCTCTTGCAATGATTCAAGGAGGACAAGGATCGTGGCGAACTCGGCACTTGAAGGTTCGAAGTGCAAAGCTGCGGTCCATGGTTGAAGATGGCGAAATCATCCCGCAGCACATCGTGGGAGAAAAGCAGGTGGCTGATTTGGCTACAAAGATGCATCCGAAGATGAGGCTCTGGGAATTGCTCTTGCTTTGGGGCTTCAGACATTTGCCTACGGAAGCGGTGCAGGCCCTCTGCGCTAAGGGTGCTTACCTGGCCATGCTTGTTTTGGCCCTGGCAGCTGTACCGTCAAGGGCCGATGATGCTACAAAGACGAGGGTGCAATCCGTTGGGGTTGATGAGCTAGTGATGGTTACAGTGGTAGTCTGTATAGCTGCAGTGGCTTGTTGGGAGATGCTGAAGTGGCTTAGCAAGACCGTTGTGGGCTGGTGCCGTGAATCACCAAAGCAGCGGAAGCTACGGAGGCTGAGAGAGACAGCAAGGGCAGCAGCTGAGGAGGAGATTGACAAGGCCTTCTTGGACAGGGTTGCAGAAGATCCGGTATCTGAGCCTACAATCCCTCCACCACCGCCTGTTCATGACTCTCAACTTGTGAGAAGAGGACGTTCCACGAAAAGGGTGATTGAGAACCAGTCGCCGCCTCCTCCGATTCAAGAAGATGTCTACGAGCGGTTCCCGGATAACGCCTTCTACAAAACCAACTCTTCGAAATCCAAGTTGCACACAAACAGTGAATGCCCTGGATTGCGAAACTCTGGGGATGTGTATCGAGTGGAATATTGCGCGTACTGCCAGAACCGTAATCCTTTATATACAAGGAGAAGCAGATCCCTGCAGCCCTCTCGGTCATACTGAAGTGCTGTGTGTGGAATGCTACGATCTGGATACGTGATGTGTTCTGCTCAAAGAACGCTCTATGAGGCCACATGCATGCGAACTGTGGAGCAGTTCTGACACAACGATGTTTTGATGCGAGCTCTTGTTGGATGTTCTGAGAGCATAGCTTCTCAGACCAAGGAGGAGTGTTGGAGTGAAGCCATATCCGACGCCCTTCAGGCTTTCATGACATGGTTCGAACGTCAATCCTAAGAAAGAGAGATGTTCTGAACCTCAAGCACATGTGTAAAGCTTCTAGCTAGACGTTGATCCCGGCCTTAAAGGCATATGCGGTACTCGGATTGCTTCTTGTGCGAAAAGACTCGACTTTATTCTCAGCGTGCGCCATGGCTTACTGACCATTTGTTGTCTAAGCTTGATAAGCCGCTCTCTCTATCTGCAGCCAAGGGAATCTNCTCGGATTGCTTCTTGTGCGAAAAGACTCGACTTTATTCTCAGCGTGCGCCATGGCTTACTGACCATTTGTTGTCTAAGCTTGATAAGCCGCTCTCTCTATCTGCAGCCAAGGGAATCTGCAGAATGCTACTAGAGCTTTTGTTGAATCCTCTAAAGAAGAGTTATGGAACCTTACTTTGAGCATCAAGAGACTTAGTGAGTAGGTTCTACGTAGGATTACAGGCAGGAGATCCCATCAGGGTACTGATAACGTGGCTTAGAATAACCTACTTTGAAAGTCCCTTGAGCCTTCTCAGCAAGATTCCTCCGTGATCCCCTTATGCATGTCCTAAGCTTGCAGGTGTTGAAGGATACCCTAAACCCTACATCCCTATGCCAGAAACCCTAAACCCGAAACCCCTAAACCCTAAACACAAAAGCCTTAAACCCTATAGCCCTAACACCCGAAACCCCTACACCCTACACGCTGAACCCTACACTCCCTACGCCCTGTCCCGAGGCCAAGAGGCCCAAAATTGGGCCCATGCTCCAGGAAGTGATGGAAGGCTCCTCTCCGGGGGTGCTCCGGGGGTGTTGGGGGTTTGGGTCGGCTTCTGGGTTCGTGGGGTTTCAGGGTTTAGGGTTTAGGGTTTTGGGTTTGTAAGGGTTTAGGGTTTTGGGTTTGTAGGGGTTTAGGGTTTTGGGTTTGTAAGGGTTTAGGGTTTTGGGTTTTGGGTTTGTATGGGTTTGGGGGGGTTTAGGGTTTAGGTGCTCGTGGGGTTCTGGAGTCTCCACGGGCCCTTTTTTTTTGGGGGGGGGTGGGAGAAGGGTTGGAAGAGGCTTCGGGATTTAGTTTAGGATATTTTTTGGGTTCCTTTTGTCTGTTTTGGAGTTTGGGTTTGGTATTTGGGAGTTTTGCGGTTAAGGCTTCTTAGGTTCAAACGAAATTTGACAAGCCGTGGAAGCGAGTCGAAAGGGATCTTACAGCACCCGATCTAATATTTCGTACCCGGTCGGAACAATTAGTATCAGCTTCCCCGTCTAGTCAGTTTACAACTATACTACATTATACAGCAAGACTCTATTCTACTTCCTGAGGCCCCTCATGTTATAGACCCTGTCTCGAACCCTTAAAGGAACTCAGTACCTTTGAAGGAACCCTAAACCCTAGACCCTAAACCCTAAACCGTTAAGGCCCCTATAGGAGCCTTATGCCAAGTCGGACACCCGAAAAGGCACAAGGCGGTCTCTGAACCCGGGATTTGGAAACGCTCTCGAACTGAAACAGTTCTGTTACAAAATATTCGGCTACATCGTTTGTGATTCTTTACACATTTTGTTATGTTCTGTTCCAGCCTTTCCTGTCCTGTTCTTCTCTTTTCTCATCTCTTCCATTTTCTATTCTACAGTGCGTTCGATTCTGTCCTATTGTGCCGGTTTCTACTGTATTTAGATCCTCTCCGATCCTATCCTGTCCTGTCCCATTCAATTCATTTCTGTTCTGTTCTTCGTACTGCCTTTGCACAAGTTTAAGATTGCAAGGCAATAGTCATGCCCCCAGATCCTGGACCTGAAATCCTGAACCCCAGGCCCAACTCCGCCAGCTCTGGGCAAGCCAAGCACCAGAACCCACAAATCCTACCCTAAACCCTAAACCCTAAACCCTAAACCCTAAACCCTAGACCCCGACACCCTGAACCCAGGACCCAAACTCAACACTCAAGGATCCTCCCCTCATAAGGGCCCTTCGGGGGGTAGGGGGCCTTAGTACCCATAATGAGGACTTCAGAAGGCCTATTTAAGGAAGTATAGTCCCCTACCCCCCTCCCCCCTACCCCCCTAACAGTCCCTATGATCCGCGAGACTCCAGGAACTCCCGGTGATGGAAAGCTTTTTGAACTGGGTTCTTTTGACGGGACTTAGTTTAAGTTACCATCATAGGGATCTATAGTATGGTAACTTAAATTAAATTCCTTAACAAGAACCCAGTGAGTCACGGTTGGGAACCCTGCCGTAAGATGTCAGGAATATTGTTAGAGTAATGCGTGTTCTCGACTCCCTGGGTTCCGCCTGTGCAGACCACTCCCTGAATGTGTCCTCCATGGCGTGCGGCACCGGGGAGGCCACGACCGGACTACTTGTTCGGTCAAATGTCGCGGTTTGCCCAGCTAAAGCCAAAGCAGACCCAAGGATGACACAGGCTTAAGGGATCAGGATTTACTGTACGCATTCAGTGTGTAGGTTTTGGAGGTGTTAGGCTGGTGGTGGGCTCTCTGGCTGCTTATGGAACCCTCGTATCATCTTCATGCAGCCCTGTTTTTGTGAAACCTTTGCTGAAAGCCCTTAGAAGACCAAAGGAACCCTTGAAAGCCCCCGAACTACATACCGGTTAAACCTTCTAACGCACCCCAGCAAGCTTTGCTAAAGCCAGATCTTGCTGCGTGAATACATGCTCGCCGGCGTGACTGAGACCTGCTGCCGCCGACCGAGCTTCTGTGTTTTCAGGAGTTCGGGTTTAGGGTTCTAGGGGATGCTCTCAGGTTTTGGAAGGTTTCAAAGGGCGGTCTGTAAGGGCCTTGTGGTTTAAGTCTGAGACCCTACTCAGAACACCAACGGCGAAACCCTGCAAAAGCTTCATTAAGCCACCAAAGAAACTCCTACAGGACATGATACTGCCCTGATGCCCTAAAGTTCCTCAAGCCTTTTCGCCAAAATGTCACTGTCCCCGAGGTCCCGAAGCCAACCCCCAGTGCGCTGGATGCGCCATGTGGAATGCCAACACGCAATCCTGCGTCGCGTGGCTGTGGCTGAAGGATGCGGTTTCGGGTTGGAGGCTCACGGAGTAGGGTTCGGGTGCTGGGCTGGTAGAGTTCGGCTTTGTGGGAAAGCGTCGGCTCTCTTGCTGGAAGAGGAGCTGGCGACGTCCCTCCCGTCCTGCGTTTTTTGTGCCAAAGGCTCTGAGTTTGGGCGTAGAAGCCCGGCCCTGTGGTTCCTTCCCAGAGCCCTGGGCCGTTTGGTGTTTGCAGAGACTTAAGGCCCTGAGGGAAGGAAGTGGAACCCGGGAAACTTCAGGGTCTGAGGACGGTTTAGAGTTTAGGGTTTAGAGTTTAGGGTTTTAGGGTTTTAGGGTTTAGGGTTTAGGGGGGGAGGACTTGTGCTTGAGTGGGTACGACAGACTTAGGCTTGGTGGCTTCTTCGCTGCAAGTGTTTGGGGATTTGAGCGGTTAGGGAGGGCCCAGAAGTTCCGAAACCTACTTCAGGAACAGTCTGTAACTTCCACTAGGAATCCTAAGCTGGTTTACGGTAGGTACTGTAGGGGCCTTAATAATTACCAACACTATTTTGGGGGCTCCTTAAGATAAGTATAGTATAATGGGCACCAAGACCTTATTCCAAGTACTTTAACAATCAAGTACCAGCACTATTTTGGGGGTTCCTTATTGTAGTGATCGTAGAATGGGCCTCAAGACCCTATTCTGAGTACTAAGGCCCCAATATTGCGTTCCCCAATAGCAGGTTCGGAAACGGATGGGGCCAAGGTTTCGGGTTTAGGGTTTCATCTGCCAGCAATTTCCGAACTTTTCACCCCAGCTCTGACGGGACTTCGTAAGTAGGCTGTAAGTAGAGTTGGAGTCGGAGAATAAACCCTAAACCCTAAACCCTAAACCCAAAACTTTAAAACCCTAAAACCCTAAACCCTAAACCCTAAACCCTAAAACCCTAAAACCCTAAAACCCTCAACCCTAAACCCCTATCTTTTAAGCCAGCCCGAAACCGACAATCCTGAAGGCCCAAGTTCGCGGGCCCCAAACCATGAGCCCAAAGCCTGACATATGGGTGGTTGTCAAAATTAGGGGACCCTAGGGTTCCTTTTAAAGGGTTCCTTGAAGGGATCTATAAGGGTTCTCTAAAGGGTTTAGGGTTTAGGGTGGTTGTCAAAATTATGGTCCCTTTTTGGGTCCCTATTATAATTCGGTACCTATTATTTAGGGTACCCAAAAAGGGACCATCATTTTGACAACTACCCCTATAGGATCTAGGATTTAGAGTTGGGGTTTCGAATCGGTTTCGAAGCCCAAAATTGTTCAGGCCTGCTTGCCTCGTGCCTCCCAAGCAACACAGCCTCTGAACGAGCCCTGCGGCATTCCAGAACGATCCGTGAAACGCCACAAGGTTGGAAGGCAGTTACATTTGCAACAGGCCATTCTTTTTGGCATGTTCCGGTCTTTGTCTGTGTTTCCACTAGTATTGTGGTGGCAATAAAATGTCCAAGGTGTGCCGGTGGCTTTGTACCGCGCGTGCAGGCAGAGTGATAGCTCCGCTCTGTTGAGCCTCCTGCTTAGGACCTGGGATACATCTTTGGGTGTAGGTTAGCCTGGGAATTCAATCATCCATCGTGATATTGTATGTTTGTCGATTCTTGAGGCTTGCGCTTCACTCTAACCTGCAAACCCTAAACCCAAAACCCTAAACCCAAAACCCAAAATCCTAAACCCTAAACCTAAACCCTAACAGGATTCAGCTCCCCGCCAGCCGTCATTTTGAGTCTGAAGCCCACAGTCCCGAGGGGTCCAGGTACAAGAGTCCTTGTTTATGGCTTTTGGTACTTCAAATGGGAGTTTCCGAAACTTAGGGGCACCTTATTTAGGGTTCCTTATAATAAGGATCCTACTATCTATTAGGGTCCCCTATTTTCGGAAACTCCCAAACGTCAAAAGGCTGTAAAGTCCTTTCATAGGGAGTACTTGGACCCCCTGGGAGTGCTACTTCTTCGACTTTGCATTGTCCTCAAGCCCAGGCCTCTTTTTTCTCCTTCTGATAGGTCTAAGGCCTTGGGGTTTAGAGTTTATGGGATTTATGGGGTTTCTGCAGTGTTTGTTCGGGGTTTGCTTGGGGTTTCTGCTATGATACGGAGGAGACCATACCCTTTTAGCAACTCAACTTAAGCTTAACGGGGACCCAGGTTCGGATTCTGACGCATAAACCCTGAAGCCCCAATTCCGGACAGCGAAGACCCTCTATCCCTGAGCCGAACCCCAAGAACCTACACCTTACAAGCCTTTGCAGACACCAAACCCTACAAGCCCGAGACCCTCATGTCGCACAGTGAGTGCTCGACACTGAACGGGCTTGGTTTGTTTTGGTGAGGGTTGTGGGGACCATGGGCAAAAGTGCCTGTTTCGGTTGCTATTCTGAGGTACCAGAAAAAAGCCTTTCCTTTAAGGGTCATATTCACTTTGAAGGCATGGGGGGGTTGGTAGCTGATCAGGGGTCTGCAGCACTTCAGAAGACCCTGCAGGGCTCCAACTCGGAGAAGAGCTGCGTTGCTTGTTTGGATTCGGCGGGCTGGCTGGGCTCCGATGGGAGGTGCCGACTGGGCCGTGTTGGGGCTTCTAGGTTTTCTTTGTGACCATAGGCGGGTTTGATACTGGCTTTGGAGTACCATACTTTAATACTTTTTTCTTAAAGGAACCGTTATGAAATAACAGTTTATACTTTTTTCTCCCTGGTTACTTAAAAGCCCAGGATAAGGGGTGCTATGAGGGTTGTTCTGTTGACGGTTTTACATGGTTTGCGTTCAGGTTGCCGATGAGTTCAACTTTCAGAAAGGTTCTACTACTGCATTACATTATCTAGCAGATCTAGTATCTTGCAGGCTTAGATCTCCATCGACTGCAGCCCCTAATTCCAAAAGCCCTAAAGTCCTTTTGAAGTCAACCCTGAAACCCTAAGACCCGAACCCCAAACTCCTACGCCCTGAACCCTTGAACACTTCTTACACTTGCAAAAAACCGTAAACCCAGAAACCCCGACAAAACAACCCTAAATTCCGAAGCCACCAAAGCCCCTTTGAAGCAAAAAAACCCTAAACTCCGAAGCCACCAAAGAGCTTTTTGAAGGAACTGCCAGCAGCTGAGCCCCGGCGACTGCTCGGAGCAGAAGTTTCACGGCCTCAGCAGCAACGACGCCTGCTGCAAGTGCGGAGGAGGCGACTGTTGGGTAGGGTTTAGGGTTTAGGGTTTAGGGTTTAGGGTTTAGGGTTGGGGGGAAGTTTTGGGGGCCTGGTGATTGCGTTGCGCTTGTTCCGAAACCAGTCCTAACTTTCCAAGAGACGAGGATGACNGTTTCGTCTCGTTTTTAGTTGAGGGGGAGGTTCCTTCAGGCTTTTTAGGGTTTTTGTGGTTTCGGGTGGGTTTTCAGGGCTCGAGCTTTTGTTTTGGAGGTTTCAGGCTTCAGGGTCTTAGGGTTTTGAGGGTCTGGGGCTTTTCAGGCGGTTGAGGGTTTTGGCCCCCAGGGTTCACGGTGCTGCCGGGATACAAAGTTGGCGGCCTGCGGCGGAAGGTTTCGGAGGTTTCGGTGGGTTTGTCGAAAATGTTGCGGTTTTTAGCTTCTGGCATTGAAAAGCTTCATGACTAGCGGACTCCATGATGTTAAGGAGAGTCCCGGGAGCAAGCAAGAGGCTCCAAAGCCCTTTACTTAAAGGCTATATCTGGGGCCCAAGGATCCACTTGAGGTGTTCGGGTCTCTGGCAAGTTTCGAGTTCTACTCAGGTCAAGAAATCCCTGCGGTTACTCCCGTACAGTTTGTCTAGTACAATAGATTGTAGTATGATGCGCTTCCCGCAGCCTCATGCTCCTTGAATTCCAAGAATCGCCGCTATGACCTGAAGAACTAAGCCCTACTTGGAGGTTCATGGGTAGTTATAAGTGGGGTTAGAATTAGGGTAACTATGGCTATAACCCCTACTAGGGGGCTTATAACACCACTTATAACTACCCTTGAACCTCCAAGTATACCCTAGACCCTAAACCTTAAACCCTAAACCTTAAATCCTAAACCCTAAACCCCGGACCCGAACTTTCCTACTCAAGGCATCTCGACGTCTTTACCTTGGAAGCCCAAAAGTTGCAAAGCCAAGAGCCTCAATCCTTAGGGAATCCCAGAACTCACGGTCCTTAATCCGGTTTCCAGCTTTTTGGGGTTTAGGGTTTAGAGTTTAGGGTTTAGGGGTTTAGGGTTTAGCGTTTACTGCACTTTAATGCGCAGATACAAGATCGCCCGGAGACCTGCTTTTCATGGTCTCGGCTCCCGAGATATAAGTTTGAAACTGCTAGGGGCCCGAGTATAAAGCCCTTAAAGGGTTCCTTATAGGGGAGACAAAAAGTGCTCTATGGTATAGGGGCCTCAAGACTTAGAACGGGCTGCTTTTAACAGCAAGTAGAAGGACCCTTAAAGAGGAACCCCCGACACACCCCATGCACGCCTCTGCTACAGAATTTCTTAAACAACTTTGCAAAGCCTTGTAAAACTCTATAAAGTCTACAGTACCTCGAACACAGGTGTGGTGAGCCCAACACCGTTTCTGTATGAGACGACGGAGCTCGCTTGCTGCATTTGCCTCCTAGGGATTGTGCTGTCTTTGAAAGTCTTAAGCAGGCTCTACATGAGCTTTGTATGACCCTAAACCCTAAGCCCTGAAGGGATTTCAGGATTTCGGGTTTCCGGATGTCGGATGTGATGTGGGTTTGTCTGGTCGTCGCTTGTGCCATAGATTGCGCTACGCCTTTTTTCGCTTGTCCTAGGCTCTTTACCTCAAGTGCTAAACGGTCATTCCCGCACTCTGCAAGGTAAGTCTGTACGCCAGCTTGTGTGTAGCACCCGGGCCCCGAGGCATTCGAACAACCCAGTCTGCGCCATGCACAGCTTCTAGATCCAGAGCTCTACCGCAACCCCAAACCCTAAACCCTAAACCCTAAATCCTGAACCCCTAACCCCAAGCCCTAAACCCTAAACTTCCCTAAGGCACAAGTGCTTCTGTTTCCTCTCTTTTCAGGTTCGTCGTGGGCGAGACAGTGTCCATGCTGCCAAAACCCAGCACCTCGAACAGCAGCCAGAGCTTTGGCTGGGGCTCAGGGCTTGTGACCCTAAACCCTAACCCCTAAACCGTGGCTCGGCTTAGGGTCTAGGGTTTGCTGAGTGGTAGAGTCGGTAGCCGCTAAGGGCTTACCAGTAGAGTAGGTAGATTTGAACAGGTTTCATCCCTGTAGAATCCCAAAGGTCAACCTTTAGATCGCTAGTTCTAGAACCAGTACTGGTGCCGGATGATTTTGGGATTCTGCTTTAGTTAGTTTGGGGCTCATTCGCGAGGTGAGAGTGAGGCCCTAAACAACCCTAAACGCAGAAATTACTCAACGGCCTGCTCATCAATAAGCCTCGAGGATATCCAGATCCCCTCAGCCGCTAAAAGGAGTTTTGAGGCTGTTTTTAGGATCGTAGTAGCTGAGTGGATACACTTTACACTTTTTGGGAAAATATTACCATAAACCCTAAACCCTAAACCCTAAAACTAGAAGTGTACACTTTTTGGGGCGCATGAACTCAGCAACTAAGGGATCGGGTCCCAGGTTCCAGGGTTTAGGATTGGGTTCTCTAGAAGTGTATGGGGTTTTCCCTGGGCATCAAAACAGCCCAAAGGCCTTATATAGTATGGTCTTTGGGCCCAAAAGCCTTAATATATGAGTCCTTAGATTCCTAGGGTTTGTAGGGTTCTAAAAGGAGCTCTTGGGGTTCGCAGGGCTTTTTTTCTATAGGGGGTAAGTATGCTCTATAGGGGTAAGTACGGGGTTTAGGGTTGTTTAAGAGCTTTGAAGTAAACCCTTCAGCCCTACACTGCAAGCCCTACAAGCCCCCCAAACCCCCCAAACCCTCCCTAAGCCCTAAGCCCTAGGCTCTGAGCCCTTGTCTGTCACTCTGCAGAGGGAAAAAGGTGCTTAAAAAAAACACTCTGAGCCCTAAAAGAGACCCTTAAAGAACCCTTAGCCTCAGCCTGCATTTGGTGGCACCAGGAACTGCCAGTCGCTATGGCGTGGACGAAGACTGCGCGCTGACTGAGTTCAACCTCACCATTGACGGAGCTACCGGGGAGGTCCCTCTTGGGTATATATTGTATAAGGAGCATACTATAAGTTACTATAGGGATCATTATAAAGGGAGTTTCCACAAAGGATAGGGTTTAGGGGTTTCCGCCCTAGGGGTATTAATGATTTTCGTGGAACCGGAAAGGAGCGGGCCCGCTTTTTTGATACATCTGCCGGAGTCTCGTGGCGAGGAACTCTAAGTTTTGTAATGAAGCCTCCAGACACCCTGACATCTGTGCTAATGTAGGAGCCTGATTAAGAAGGCTTGGGCCTTTGTTAGGGTTCCTTATATGAATCCTACTGTTTCGGGGTTGTGGGCCCAGGGTTTCTTAATCAGGTTCCTACATTAACACCCTAAACCCTAAACCCCTAAACCCGCAAGGTTTCTACCGGTGGAGAATTGAAGCGCCGGGTTTTCACACGTCGACGGCCTTTTTCGGAACTCGAGGTTTCGCGTTGTGAGGCTTTTTGCGTTTTGGGGGCTTCGTGAAACCGCAAACCCTACACCCTAAGCCGGAATTTGATATGTTGGGGAAGGAGCCATCAGAGAACCTGGGTCGCCGACGCCGGGAGTCCTAATCCCAAGATCCCGGGCTTTTCGGGTTTAACGGGCCTTTGCATCAGGCTCTACGTGCAAACGTAAGCCTGCGACCGAAGTGCATATGCAAGGGCAAACAGGCTTGGGAGATTCCCGGATTGTTAAGTCTTCGCCGGAAGTCCGCTTTCATTGACCACTGGCTTCACATTCCGACCAAGCTAGACTCGAAATTCTTAAATCCTTTCGACCTGACACCTACCAAGTGGATCTTCACGAAACCTCAAACTGAAGCCCTAAAGCCTCATAGAACCCGTGAGGAACGCTTTGCAAGAGCCCAAAGCCCAAAGCCCTTACACAGCCCTATAGAACCTGAAGGGCCGGATGGAAACCCTAAACTCCAAACCCTAAACCTTAAGCCCCAAACTCTGAACCCCCAAACCTTAAACCCTAAACCCTAAAAGCCCTAAAACCCCTAAACCCTAAACCCCAAAAGCCCCAAAAGCCCCAAAAGCCCTAAACCTCCGAGCCCGGAGCAGTGAGCGAGCTAGGCCCTTTAGAGCCTTTAGAGCCTCAAAGGCCCGGTTCCCAGAGACTCCAACGACCCCTGAATGAACGAAGAATCCTTGGATCATATTAGGGATCCTACGGTTTAGGGTTTAGGGTTTAGGGAGTTTCCGAAAATGCTAGGGGGGGGGGGGGATTTTTGGGGGACCCTTTTTTTGGGGGTCCCATTTTTTGGGTTCTACTTGTTAGGGGATTATCTTAAGGGGCCCGTGTTTTGGGAACCCCCCAATTTGGGGTNTTGCTCTCGAGATTGTAGTGGGCAAGGTGCTGGAGTCTGGAGCGAGCTGCTGCACCTGAGCGAAGTCTTTAAGCTCGGAAGAGAGAAGGTGAGTTTTTGGGGGTACCCTTATTTTGGGGTCCTCATTTTATGGATCCTACTGTTCAGGGTACTATCTTAGGGTCCCCTGTTTTCGGAAACTCCCATATTAGGGATCCTACTATGATTTAAGGAATATTCGTTAATTAACGGGCTTTGGAGTCTCTGGGTTGTGCCCCGGACCGGACCGTGGCAGGTGGCTTATGCGCCAGGCCTCGACATGCCTAAGGAGACCTTCTCCGTGACCTGCAAGGCCAGTTTGAGTTTGGGGGGTTTAGGGTTTAGGGGTAGGAGTTTATGGTTTTAGGGGTTTACGGTTTTACGGGTTTATGGTTTTAGGGGTTTACGGTTTTAGGGGTTTACGGTTTTAGGGGTTTAGGGGTCTAGGGGTAGGGTTTAGGGTTTAGCTTCAGGGTTAGGTGACCTGCAAGGCCCGTGAGGGCTTCCTCGTTGAGGCTCCGGGGATGGATCTGGGTGGAAGCTTTGGGTTTGGGGTTGAGGGGGTCAACATGGTTTCGGGTAGGTTTGGGGTCCGTAGGGTTCAGGATATGATTGGTGTATACAGGGTTGAGAGGTTTAGGGCAGGGTCGAGGTTGAAGGAGTTGCTTTCGGCCCCCTGGCAGTCTGTGATCCTGTCCGAGAGCCCGACATTCGCAACAGTCTGATGCATTCTTGGTCAGATAACTCGATCGAAGTTAAGGAAGGCAGGTAAATGTAGTAGACATGAATCTATGCTGTCCTTATTCTGATCACCGAATTCCGGGGAAAGCCACCAGCGTTTTTGAAGCTCGAGTGCAAAAGCTCCGCTTCCTTGTCTGCAGGTGACGGCGTACCAGGCGCGGTCTTGTGCTTGGCTGCAGCCCTCAACCTTGAAACCTAAACCCGCAAACTCTACACCCAAAGCCCGAAACCCTAAGCTCACCCTAAGCCCTACCCTAGGCCTTTGCCGTCAAAGCCGCCACCCCAAAGGTCGGTTGGCAGTTTTGGGTTTGGGGTTAGAGTTTAGGGTTTATTTTAGGGTTCAGAGCACTGCTCCTGCTGCTGCTCCTCCTCCAGCTCCAGCATTAGCCGGCAGGATTCGGGACCCTATCCAACATGACTTCTGGGGATAAACCCGCCCGCCACCCCTCTCACTTCTGTTGGGGTAGGCGGGCGCAGTCGAGCGCTCAGCGAGACCAAGCAGGCTCTGCTAGAGCTGCAGAGCCTGCGAGCACATTCCTGAAAGGTCNCCCCCCAACCCTTGAACAGGGATTCGAGACCAAAGGTCGAAAAATCCATGACAGGGCCCTCCGGCCCAGAACGTACCCCAACGCAAACCTCAATTTTTGATTGGACAAGCATTGAGGCCTCCAAACCGTCGAATGCTTGAGCATATTTCCAAGTCGACCGGGAGCCCCTCCACAGATCGAACTATGAATCACACGGCCCTTCGGCTCAGATTGTACGTACCCCTGCTTGGACAAGGATTCGAGGCCAACGATCGACAAATCAATGACAGGGCCCTTCGGCCCAGAACGTACCCCAACGCAAACCTTAAATTTTGTTTGGACAAGCATTGGGGCCTCCAAGCCATCGAAAGCTTGAGCATATTTCTCAGGGGACCGGGAGCGTTCCACAGATCGAAACATCAATGACAAGCCCTTCGTCCCAGAATGTACGCTAGAGCAAGTTTTAAATTTTGCTTGAACAGGGATTCGCGATTCAAAAGGTCGAAAAATCCGTGACAGGGCCCTTCTGCCCAGAACGTACCCCAACGCAAACCTCAAATTTGGATTGGACAAGCATTGAAGCCTCCAAACTGTCGAATGCTTGAGCATATTTCCAAGTCGACCGGGAGCCCCTCCACAGATCGAACTATCAATCACAGGGCCCTTCGGCTCAGATTGTACGTACCCCTGCTTGGACAAGGATTCGAGGCCAACGATCGACAAATCCATGACAGGGCCCTTCGGCCCAGAACGTACCCCAACGCAAACCTTAAATTTTGTTTGCATTGAACACATTTCCAAGGGNTTTCCAAGGGGACCCGGAGCCCATCCACAGAATGAACTAGTAATATCAATGACAGGGCCCTTCGGCCCTGAATGTACCCCAGTGCAAACCTTAAATTCTATTTGGACAAGGATTGGGACTCCCCCCCCCGATCCGTCAGGACTGCAAGCGAGTTCCACAAATCCGAATATCAGTGACAAGGCCTTAACCTGCTATTTGCCACATGCATGTCTGCGAAATTCGCTTTGATTGAAGGTATTNAAGGCCTTAACCTGCTATTTGCCACATGCATGTCTGCGAAATTCGCTTTGATTGAAGGTATTGGCTTGGATTTCGGCTGGCTCCGGTTTGGCTCGCTGTGAGTTGTGTATGGGTGGTCTGGGGGTGGGTATGTCTTTACACTACAGCGCGCTAATCAGCGCGCGATCTGTGGAGCACACCCTAAACCCTAAACCCTAAACCGATTCAAGCTCAGGGTCTAGGAGTCTAGGCCTTCGGGTGGACGGGTGCGAAACAAGCAGGCGGCTCACGTCGTGTTCACCACGAGTGTTACCGTCTCCGTCAAGGAGTGCGGTAGCAAGGGGCTGGGGTTCTGTGAAACTTTGAAACCCTCAAATCCGAACTTGCCTGGGGTTTGCTGTAATTCCTGGTCTCCTAAACCCTAAAGCCTTAACCCTAAACCCTTATGTTTTCAATCCAAGCCCTTTCAAGAAGGAGCGGCTAGGAACCCGAGATTCAGGGCTTGATCGGCGTGATTCAAAAAAGGGTTTTGGGGTTTTGGGCCTGAGGGCTTGGCCTGAGGGCTTGAACACCAAAAAGTTCTCGAGAAAGAAGGGCTTTTAGTGGCTTCAAGTATCTTAGACCACAAAACCTAAAACTTAAACCCTAAACCCTAAAACCCTAAACGGTTTGAAGAACTGGGGCTCGGGCATGTCGGATATTTTCAGGACCGGGTCGTTTTTCAGTGCCCCAGATATTATACGAAATTGTGCTTCAAAGCCCTGTTCCAACTATCATCCTACAACCCCGTTCTGTTTATCCAGGCCCTACACCGGGAAGCCCCTATAGTATCCTGTAGTACCCTGGTAGAACCCTTTGCAGAAACCCTTCCAAGAACTTCAGCAGGAATCCTCTTGTGATTATCGAGGCCCCTTTCTTATGTCCCGCCATCGGGCTGCCGAGAGACTCCAACATCCCTTTCTGATTTGAGGTTAATTTAGCCATAAGAAGAAGCCCCTCCCAGGGTTATTCGTTACTGAAGGGTCGTTGAAGTCGCTGGAAAGCTGCTGGGTTCAGGGCTTTTAGCCTTGCATCCGTGAGCTTTATGCCCGTTGTTTTTGGAGGACCTGACATATGGGGCTATGCCTGTGGTCTTCACGACGGCCACCACCTTCCCACTCAGGCTTCTGTCACGTCTGAGCTCCCCAGATTCGTCGGATCCTTTGAGAAGTTCCATTCGGGATTGCTTCAATACCAGGGTCCGCAGTATCCCGGGCTTTCAGTTTCCAGTTTGCAGGACCCATGCCAGAGGAAGTAGGATCTGAAAATTGCCTGACATAGAGGCTTGAATAGTTTGTGCCAAAATCCGTACAGCCATACAATCGTAAACAAATCACCCGAGTCGAGCTCAGAAGGTCCCGGAACTGTCTGTTCAAGTCAAAAAAGTGAACCCCGGAAAGTGGGAACATGGGGTCCCTATGTTTTGCTTCAAGGGCATGAGGATAAACATGTTCCAGCTTTCTGGCTTCTACTTTAAACCCAGCTAAAGATTTGACACTGCACCAGCGTTCCATGTGCATGAACTTTCCTTTCCATGTTCAGCCCCTGTGGGGCTTTGGGTTTAGGGCTTACAGGGCTGATTAGGCCTTCGGATTTTCCTTATGATGATTAAGGGGACCCTATTCTAAATATTAAGGCCCCTAAATTATTATATTATACTACCCTTATAGTAGCCCTTACAGTAACCCTACAGACCCCTTTAAAGGAACCCTATTCTATATATTCAGGCCCCTGTATTGTCCTAAAAAAGCAGCCCCTGGTGAAGGAAGACAGCTGGCCATTGGTCCAACTTGGCGTTGCCACGCTGCAATTTCTGAACGAAGGGCTATATCTTAGACGTTTTTTTGGTTTAGGGGTTTAGGGTTTAGGGTTATCTTACACGTTTTTTTGTGAGGGCTTTGTGACGTTCCAGCGGGTTCTATCGGCGCATCGGAGGAACATACCCTGAATCAGTTGAATGATCCTTGTATAGCTTAAGCTTAAGCCCTCAAGTGGTGCTGAAATCGCCGGGGGAATGTGGGTGAGCCAGGTTCCCAGAGTCAGGTCCTGCACATTAAGCGCAAGACCAGCAGCCCAAGTAGAGGACTCTCAAGCCCACATGGGCCCATAAGCAATATGTCTTTAACGGTTTTTGAGGGCTCCGTGGCGTTTCACCGAGTTTTATCAGAGCATCGCAGGAAAGTAGCCTCAATCAGGTTGAGGATCCCTTCATAGCTTAACCTTATACTATGTAATTAGGGTTGAGGGTTTAGGGTTATTATACCCTTTTCCCTGATGTATACCTAAGCAGGTTTACTCCTGAAATAGCCGGAGAAATCCCAGAAGATTGAAATTCGAAGTTCTGGGTCAGGTCCTCCGCGGTAAACATAAGACCGCGAGCTGTGACACCCCAAGTGAACCTCCAACCCCTAAACCCGAAACCCTAATTCAAACCCCAAGCCCGAAACCCGACAATCCTAAGCCCAACACTCCCTAAAGCCCTAAACCCTAAACCCCTAAACCCCTACCCCCTAAAAAACCTAAACCCCTAAAAGGCCTTAAGACCCCTAAAAACCCAACAACCCTAAAAGTTCGCTTTTAAGGCTGAGCTGCGCCCCGAAGAGCTCCTGGTTGCAGCTCGATGCGGGCACGGGAAGCCTCACAGCGTCTGCTGAGGCCGGGCTTCGGGGAGGGGACAGGGGTTTTGGGGGTTGGGGTTTGGGGTTCAGGGTTTGGGGCTTAGGGTTGAGGGTTTAGGGTTGAGGGTCTAGGTGTAGGGTTTTGGGTTTAGGGGTTAAGGGTTGGGTTTAGGGGTTAGGGTTTAGGGTAGATGTCTTAGAGGGGAGCATGGGGGTCGGAATAATCAGTCGTAGTCTTTCTTGCGGCTCCTTGATTTTCAAGGTTTAGGGTTGTTACGGTCTAAGGTAGAGGTGTTAGAGGGCAAGGTTTTGGGTCGTTAAGATTTGTGGCAGAAGCTTTAAAGGGAAAGTTTTAGGGTTTAGGGGAATAGTTTGGAGGGAAAGGTTTGGGTTGTTAAGGTTTAGGGGAACGGTTTTTGGAGGGGGTTCCGTGGGTTTGAGTGTTTAGGGTCCGGCTTAGATTTGTTTCCGTTGTTTCCATCGCTATCGTTTTCACCGCAACGACGCAAGCTGGTTTCCATCTTCCGGGAATCCTGGTCGTTTTGGTCATCATGGTTTGGGTGCCATCATCACCGCGGCAGAGGATCTGAGATTTTCTCGAAGTTAGGGCGAACTTGTTATTTGGGGTCTTTACAATTCTTGAGTCGACTACTCAGCGCACATATCACAGAATCCCCAGTGCCACCATCGCAGATCTCATCAGAATCGTCGCTCTCGCCACTGGTATCAACTTGGGGGCTGCATTGTGTCCGGGTTGGTGGGCTTTCAGTGGGGTGTAGTTTGGGGCTTTAGGAGAAACCCTAAGCCCTCAACCCTCAGGCCTTGTAACCCTGGAGCCCCAACCCTAAACCCGTGAACCTGTAGCCCTTAAGCCGTTTACCTTTTTTAAACTACCCACCCCAAACATTGACGCTTTGGTGCTTCGGGGGAAATTGCAGTTTTAGCGCTTGGGTGTGAGGGCGCTTTGTTCCTGGAAAACAGGCGGCACCAACAAAAAGATGCCCTGATTCGAACGATTGCTGTTGCAAGCTTCTCTACTGCGTAGGATTTCCTCTTTGGGGTTTAGAATGCAGTGTTTACGGCTTTGGGTGGGACCTCAACTGCTGAGTTCACCCCGTAAGTAGCTGTAGGCTTTCCTTGTTTCCGTTCGAAGCAAGGCTTTCGCTTCCGGTGCCGTGGACAATGTCCAGGACGTTTACGAGGGGCAAATGGGCGGCGTCTGTGACGCCTGGCTGCGCGGGGTTGATGATGGGGCCTGCCTGGCTTATTTGCGTGCTTTTGTATCACGGCTCCTGACTAGCACGATGGTACAAAATACCCCAAGACCTTGTTCTAACTGAGAAGACCCTGGGATTAGTATCTAGGGTATGCGCGACTTTGGGCATCTAGGAGATGCGCGTCACAGTTCCGAGTATGGGTGGCTGTTGGGAGGGTAGAACACCATCGGCGTTTCACCTGCCAACAAAGGCAGGAGGATCTAGCCCAAAAAGTCCTGGCTCAAGATTTGCATCTCTAAACCCTCAAGCCTGGACTCTATAGTATAGAGGTCGGAACAGTACGCAATGTTTTCCTTAAGTTAAGGCTTCCTTGTGAATAATAGTGCAATATACTCCAAAGCCCAACTCTGGTTCTTAAGGCCCTTACATCGCCCTACAGCCGAAGCGCCAATCCCCCCCCAAAAAAATGGGTGTGCTCGATGCTCTGCACTCAGGAACTTTCCGGAAATTGGACGGCGGATCCTACGGCACCATCACACAAGAAGATCTCGAAGATGCTGGTGGCCGCTTCCCTGAAGATGATAATGTAGGAACCTGATTAAGAAACCCTGACCCTATAACCCCCAAAATGGTAGGTGCTGAAGTGCATGCCTTGTTTGCAGCTCATGCCATGTGTACATGTCTGTTTTCCGTTTTTTGCTCGTAGGCCAAGCACAGTAGGTCTTGAGCATGCTGTTAACAAACTTGTATAGCATTTCACACACTAGGTGCCAAGCCCTAGCAAGTAACACAAACTTGTCTTGTTTCGTCTTCTTCGCTTGCGTGTAAAAATCTCCGTCCGTTGTGTGAGCCAT
>BGNK01005344.1:2171-13792 GCA_003297005.1 Symbiodinium sp. clade A Y106
CTCCGACTGCTGAAGAACAGCAGAGAGAAAAGTGTGGAGCGTGCCCGCTCTGTGCGTTGTGCTGTGTGAGAGGCCCAGAGGCCCTGGGGGTTCCCTAGAGGTCCCTCGGAAACTAACGATAGGCCCTGCAATAGAGGCCCCTAGTTGCAACGGTCTCCGCGTAGGAGGCTAGCGCTGGTCGCCGATGCGAAACCAATCAGCAAGCGTCTGTCCCTGCCAGATCGCCACTCCTGCCCCCCAACTTGAGGTCCCGTCAAACTGAACATAAATCGTGTCAAACGGGTTTGCGTGGTGTATGCGGAAAGCAGAGCCCCTGCTGGAATTCTGTATCTTCTGTCTTGTTTTTTGCAACAGTCTTCCATGCAAATTCGCCAATATTGAAGACGTGGTGCTCGTGAAGCCAGCAGCGACGGTGCAGAGATCGAAAAAAATGGTGTATCAACACTTCCGTCCGTCCGTATCTGCCGTGTCGTGTTTCGCTAGCGCTTTCCATGCAAAAAATGCGATATGGTCTAGAAACTGAAAGTTCGCGAAGCCAGCGGCGACGGTGCAGAGTTCGAAAAAATAGTGTATCAAGTGTTTGACACCTTCCGGCCGTCCGTATCTGCCGTGTCGTGTTTCACTAGTGGTTTCCATGCAAAAATGCGATATGGTCTAGAAACTGAGAGTTCGCAAAGCCAGCGGCGACGGTGCAGAGTTCGAAAAAAATGGTGACCTTCCGTCAGTCCGTATCTGCCGTGTCGTATTTCGCTAGCGCTTTCCATGCAAAAATGCGATATGGTCTAGAAACTGAAAGTTCGCGAAGCCAGCGGCGACGGTGCAGAGTTCGAAAAAATGGTGTAAAGTGTTTGACACCTTCCGTCCGTCCGTATCTGCCGTGTCGTATTTCGCTAGCGGTTTCCATGCAAAAGTGCGGTATGGTCTAGAAACTGACGTCGCAAGACATCCCGTTTACCAAGACTTCGTGGGAACACATGGTGGCTCCTCCCTTTGTAGACTCATGAACAGGATCAGGAATCAACTTTCGACGTAAAAGAGTCTGCAGCGAGCCCNCAAGACTTCGTGGGAACACATGGTGGCTCCTCCCTTTGTAGACTCATGAACAGGATCAGGAATCAACTTTCGACGTAAAAGAGTCTGCAGCGAGCCCGGCACAACTCCTCCACTGGCGGTGCAGCCGCTTTAGGGGTAGGTTTCTTCACATAGAGTTCATTTTATCGGCAGAACTGCCATGGCACACCCCGGCTTGAAAGACACGGAAGAGGCAGCTGCTGCTGTCGAGAAGGACAGAGCTGAGCACACGAGGGGTAAGCTTCGAGCACACATGTGGGTTCCCGTTTTGGGGCTTCCTTATGGGCATATCCTTGCNCTGCTGTCGAGAAGGACAGAGCTGAGCACACGAGGGGTAAGCTTCGAGCACACATGTGGGTTCCCGTTTTGGGGCTTCCTTATGGGCATATCCTTGCAGACCAGTCCAGAGCCCCCAACCGTATTCTGTATGACTTAGCACAATTTTTCCAGCCCAGGCCATTAAGAAAAAGAATATGGATTTTCTGTCTCCGTGTTCGTGCCTTCCTATACAAGAACAGCAGTGAGAATAGCTTGGCNGGATTTTCTGTCTCCGTGTTCGTGCCTTCCTATACAAGAACAGCAGTGAGAATAGCTTGGCCATTCCGGTGTGGAAACATCCTTGCCAAGTGTGTTTACACACAGCTGTCACAAGTTAGAGCCGGGCTACACAACGAAGACATTCCTGGCATGCGGTCCAACCAGACCGCTTTCCTCAGCGGACAGTCGTGATGCCATGATATTTTGCAGAACTGACGGAGAATCGGCTGCCTGCCATGNGGTCCAACCAGACCGCTTTCCTCAGCGGACAGTCGTGATGCCATGATATTTTGCAGAACTGACGGAGAATCGGCTGCCTGCCATGCTTACAGATGTAGATGCTTGGAGTTGGAGGGCCTATGCAGGCGCAGTGCAGCACAACGGGTGTTCTAGGGTCTGTGAGGTCATGCCAGTAGAAACTGTGCTGTTTCGAACTGCCGGCATACAACCCTTGAAAGGACATTGAAGATGTGTGAAGCCACGGCCACCCCCTCGTAAAGGTACTGGATGGGGGGGGGTTACTGTGGGTGGTACCTATTTCCGGGGCCTATTTCGGGAGAGTGGGGGGGTCGGAATAAAAATAGGTACCGGGGGATACACTCGAAACTATTCTAGAACCTGTTGCAAAAGCATGTGCGATTTGGGGGACAACAGACCAGTTGCAGGGGTGCACAAAAAAGACAGAAATCCGCGACAGTGCACCCAGTGAGAGTCATGAGACCTCCCTAGACCTCCCTCCCCACCATCAACATCCTGCAATAGGTCCGGGTACCTATTCCTGGGGTCGTGACGACATTTAATCAGCTGGGAAGAGTCCTTCCACTCCCTCCGGACCCCCCCTACCTCAAGCCACCGTCGAAATAGGTACCGGTACCTATTTCCGACCCCCCCTCTCACTCCCCCACACCCCCCCTGCGACGGGGTGGCCATGTGAAGCCCGTAAGGTTTGCAAGTGCAGTGTGCTGCTAGGAGTGTTAGTTTCCATAGGGCATACGCATGCCCATGGAGTTTCTTTGTCTGTCGTGTCCCGCAGAGCAGGAGCTGCGCGCTTTGCAGCGCGAGTTATGTGCTCGAAACAAGCANTGCTAGGAGTGTTAGTTTCCATAGGGCATACGCATGCCCATGGAGTTTCTTTGTCTGTCGTGTCCCGCAGAGCAGGAGCTGCGCGCTTTGCAGCGCGAGTTATGTGCTCGAAACAAGCAGCTCTCACGGTGGAGGCAAGATGTTGCAAGGTGGGGATTGACCCCGCGAGGGCAGAGGGTGTGCTTGGCAGTGTGGATTCTTTCCAAATACGACACGGACTTAGCCGTGGTGTATGCCAAGCATGCGAGGCAGCAGCGGCGACGGAAATTTGCAGAAGAAACATTTCCAATCGTACCCCCTATTCAAGAGTGGTTTCTGGAGATGAACTTGGACGAGATTGCCGACATTCTAGATTCTGACAAGCCCTGCTTGCTTTCCATACGGGAGGATGCTTCTCGCTTCATTGCTGAGCACCAATGTGTTGCATGGATAGGTACGGAAAACTTTGCTCGTGGTCGTGCTCCGGATGCAGCATCCGTGGCGGCGGAGTACAACAGATTGTGTGCAAGTTTGGGCTTGGCATCCAGGCATGTGCTTGTAGAGGCCCANATAGGTACGGAAAACTTTGCTCGTGGTCGTGCTCCGGATGCAGCATCCGTGGCGGCGGAGTACAACAGATTGTGTGCAAGTTTGGGCTTGGCATCCAGGCATGTGCTTGTAGAGGCCCATGCTGGTCGCCAAGTTTCCTTAAACCGCAGTGGCCGCAAGTTTGTTGCTCGCTTTCGCAAGCGCTGGCGTGTGACGAAAGGCTGTATACTTCCAAGCGAGCCCATGACCCGCGCAGAAGCTCAGGACAAGGCGCTCGCCCCTTGCATTGGGACATGTGGATGAGCGGCTCTTCGCATTGGAGCAGCTCTTGATGACACTTTAAGTTGACTTGTGTTTCTATCACTGGGGCTAGAAATTCAGCTTTCCGGGGTTCCCAATTTGGGCGCCAAAACAGGTTCCCATTTTCGGGGCTTGCTACTAAAAAGATAAGGCAGAGTGGCCAAGTCTGGGTTCCCAAAACAGGCCTCCAAAAGTGCCCTATTGGAGGTGCGAACATTCTGGAATTGGGCTTCCTATCGCTTGGACGTGGCACGCAATCGCGGCAAAACGCCCTGCCTCATCAACATGGATGAGACGAGCATCGCACGCCCCGCCAAGGCCCGTGGATGTTTGTGCCGTGTGACTATGCGGCCCAAGGGCCTCCCTCCACGGCGTCCGCGGTCTCCTGGAGGAGGCAGACAAACCTTGACACAGCTTATGATCATCAGCAACATTCCTGCCGTTCAAGCTCGACTGCCGCACATCTTCATCGGCAACGGTCGCAGCCTTCCGAAAAAGGATTTGCGTGAGGTCACCGTGCCTTACCCCTGTCGGNTTATGATCATCAGCAACATTCCTGCCGTTCAAGCTCGACTGCCGCACATCTTCATCGGCAACGGTCGCAGCCTTCCGAAAAAGGATTTGCGTGAGGTCACCGTGCCTTACCCCTGTCGGGTAGAATTCTGGCGAGGAAAGTCTGGCTGGAATGATGCTTCTAAGATGAAACAGTTTCTTTCCCGCCCTGCGGATGTGTTCGTCCTGGAATTTCCTGACTTGGAGCCAGTGGATAAGTACCTGCGTCGAAGTACGGTGAACCCACTTCCGCAGGCTCTCCATGCTGCGAATGTTGGCGTCCGACTTGTCGTGGTGCCAGCTCGTTGCACCATGCTAGTGCAACCTTGCGGCACGCACGTTCTTTCTGCCTACAAGCGGTTTGTGAACAAGCTCTACCATGGCAAACTCGCACCGTCAAGGGATTTGAGCACGGTTCTCACCGAAGAAACGGAAACACTTCGGCACGTGTAGTTCGTGAACAGTCGCAGATGGGAGTCCTCGTTTGCAGAGACAGGCATCATGCCAGGAGATGTCAATCTAACTTGCTATTTGAAGCACCTTGAAGTTGACCGCCTGAACCCTCCCGAGCTACCATCGTATGACAGCGTCCGCAAGTCTTACCCGCGCAATTTTGCGCATGTGCCGTACAATCNTGCTGTTTTTAGACTGCTTGGGCGTGCGAGATCTTGAGTGATGGCTTGGAACGAACGCCCTTGCTGTGCCAAATCTGCTTCTTAGAAGTTTCAGGGAACTTTAAAAGTCTTCCCAAGCTCCTGGTCTGCGGCCATTTAGAATGAGCCACTTGACTTGCCTGAGGCAAGTTCGGCTGCAGTGACAAAGCATGGACCGGCAACGCTTCTGACATGCGCTGAATTGATCCAGATGTGCTTGCCGTCTCTGTTGCCCAGGTCATCGAAGCTAGTGCTGTGGATTCCACAGCGCTACAAGGAGTGGGTTTCATGTGTGGATCCTGCCTGCTCGACGTCTTTGTGTCTTGATGCTCTTATTCGGTCGATACAGTTAGTCTCAGCAAGANGGTTTCATGTGTGGATCCTGCCTGCTCGACGTCTTTGTGTCTTGATGCTCTTATTCGGTCGATACAGTTAGTCTCAGCAAGAGCAGAGATGGAAAGCACCGTAGCCGTAAGTTCGAAGTGTTCTCTGGCAGCAGTTGCAGTAGTAGCAGAAATAATTAAGATTATTTTGTCTAGTATCAGTTCATCATTGTTACCGATTGCTTATTGCTGAAGCAGTCGTCATTGCGTGGCACCGGCAGATCTAGCACGAGTTGCTAAAACCATCAGCGATAAGAGTTTGTGTTTGCATTGATCTGATTGTGTGTTTGTGCTCACCACTACAACCCTTGTGGTCATTGTTAGGAATTGTTTGTCTTGCAAAAGTGGTCGTTGTGTTTGCCGCTGTGCTTCTGCTACCACCAATACTAGAGTTGTAAAGACTGATGCGAGTTTGCACGCTTTCGAGGCACATGCAAATCACTGATCGAATGATTGTTCTTTTCGTCAGCATCACGGACGACGTCAGTATCCTGGTCAACAGGATCATCCATCAACGCTTCATCATGGTCTTTTCACGTCTTGCCATGGTCTTAGAAGTGGCAGTGGTAGAGGCAGCAGTCGTCATCGTAGCAGTCTGGACGAGAAGGTGAGCAGGAATAAGAGTGCAGGCAGGAGTGCGACGAGTGAAGAGAGCCGCAGTGGCAGCGGCAGGTTGTCAGCACTTGCAGTGTGCAAGACAGTATTCACACAGAAGTGCTGCATCGTCGCAGCATGCATGATTTTTTGCCCGTGGTTGCCTTTCACAGTAACAAGCTGCTTCGAGTGCAAGTCTGGAAGGCTTCAAGGCAAAGTAGATGCTTCTGGTTGCAGGCCAGTGTTTCTTCTTGTCCGAATGGTCGGAGCAGCCGAATTGGCTCATTTTTGCCAAACGACTGACCAAATTGCAGGTACATTTTCCATGGCTTCCTTCCGCAGTTTCCTCAACCATGGTCGAGGTTTTTGGGCGTGGCAATAACAGCCGCAGAGAAGATTGTTCTTCTCTTGCTCCAAACCACCAGAAAAGCGCAGAAAGAGACCGATAGCCGGATCCAAAATCAGGAGTTCCGTTTTGGAATTTATCGGAGGCGTGAAACTTCAGTTGCCATCCCACTTTATTTTTTTTTGGCATTTTCAACAAAGCTCATGCAAAGCTCATGCAAAGCTCATGCTCGAGCAGTACCACCTTCCGAGCTGCGGAAATGTGCGGTCGGCAACAAGACAGGAAATCTCTTTTTTATGCAGCAACACTCCCAAATTGAGACCTTTACACAAGCCAAACAGCAGGGTGTAGCACCCTACTACACCCTCCCGTGGAAAACTGATAAGCTGTGGCAGAATTAGGTACTACACGCTCCGCGCTGCGGGAAAAGTACAATCGCACGCCAAAAAGCTGGGTGTAGTACCCCACTACACGCTCCGTGCTGTGGGAAACCTGGTAGTTTGGGCAGAATTAGGTACTACACGCTCGGCGTTGTGGGAAAAGTACGATTCTGCGCACGCCAGAAGGCTGGATGTAGTCTCTTGCAAAGTCTTACACACGCTCCGTTTGAAAACGACCAATTTCGCTGCCGATTGTCTTCGACATTGGAGTCATTGACTTTGGATTATGGTTGCACAGAAAAAAGTACTACACGCTACATGCTCGTGTGTTTCTTATGCAATTTGCATGGTTTTTGGTGTTTTGCACAAACAGTTGGAAGCATTAGCTACTACACGCTCCGTGCTGTGGGCGGTGGTTGCAGAATCGGGCATGACTGCCGAACTTGGGATTTCAAAAGGCGTACAGCAGTGTGCAGCTGCCAATCGATTGAGATTGAACGTTGCACGGGCTCGAGCTGGCGGGGCGAAGGATCTTGCGAGGGCCAGCAGGCAGGATCCTTTCTTGGACTTTGCAATCCATATGTTTGTGGCCTCAACGGGAGAATGCGTGCGTGCATGTGAAGTCAGGTGTGGTAAAGGCATAATTATGGCGTAATTGAGCCTAAAACGCCGTCTTTCCACCCGTCCCAACATGGGCAGGCCCGTGGGAGGGCTCCAATCTACTGATGTTTCCATGAATTTCAAAAGTTATATACCGTATTATGCTATGCAAAACTATATGACAATATACTATACCATACTATTTTCGACTTCACTTCAGTATCCCCAACTCTACTCTACTACACTATACTATACTGTACTATGTTATACTGTTGCTTTACTGCATTATACTATGGTTCGTTGGGCCCGCTTCTGTGAGGCATGCGGTGCCCAACAACAGGGGGCCGGAGCTTCCAACACCAATGCTTGACCTTGTCCAACTTCTCCTCGGCCCTGGAAGTTTCCCGGATGCCCAAGGCATCACCGTTCTTCCTGCACCCGTGAGGAGTCAAATAGCCTTTCCTAGACGGAAGGCTGTCAGACCGCCCCTCTTTCGCAGATGCCCGCGAATCAGAATTCGCACTGCCGAAGAAGAAAGTATACGTGCTGCAAGCTACAATGCGGAATTGATGCAATATCATAGTTATGGCTCCTCACGACCCCTCAACCCTCAACCCTACACCCCTAACCCATAATCGCTGAGACCCTGAACCCTGAACCCTGCGTGTGCAGGAGCCTTGGATGTTCACAGCCAGCTGAGGCCAGATTTTGCGCAAGTGTGGGACCTTTAGAGCTTGGAAGGATTGAGGGTTTAGGGTTTAGGGGTTCCGGGTGAGTTTGAGGGCCTAGGGTACAAAGGACTCGCTGATTGGTCCAGAGATAAGATCCACATATACCCCGTATTCTATCTACTTAAGAGGAACCTACACCCCAAACATCAGGCTACAGGGCAGTCATGTCAACGGTCAACGGCGCATGAGCTAAAGTCTACACCCGCTATATACTGTAGGGGATTATATGACGACTATAGGAGCTATTAAGGGGGATACTAGAAGTTTAGACTGTGCGTCATACCTACTAGTCAAGGGGCAATTGCTACTATGCTGTAGGTACCTGTAGGTACTTGCTGTTACTGGTAGGGTTCAGGGTGTAGGGATCTTGCAGAAGCTTCAATGTGGGGTGGAAAATACAATGCAAAGGAGAGTTGACCCCCCCCAAAATAAATTTGAAGTCTAACCATACACTATATGTATAAATATAGACATATGTAAAGGAACATTTTGGGGCTGAGGGAGATCCTATGCAGGTACTTCGGGGCTGAAGTATGTTCTCTGCAGTTATCTGGACCCTGGGTTCAGAAAAGTGGGACTGTGGGGGCAGAGATTTCACCGCAGAAGGATCTGCTCAAAAGGGAGTTTCGCGCTATCTGTGCTTCCTGCGAATCTCGTCGGCCGCTCCTTGGCGATGTTNGGGTTCAGAAAAGTGGGACTGTGGGGGCAGAGATTTCACCGCAGAAGGATCTGCTCAAAAGGGAGTTTCGCGCTATCTGTGCTTCCTGCGAATCTCGTCGGCCGCTCCTTGGCGATGTTGTTCTCTTGGGGGGGACCCTGTATAGGTGACCCTAAACCCTAAGACCTTAACCTACATGGGTGCGTATGTCAAATGCTCCCGTATAATCTTTCAGGGGGGCTCACAGGTTTGTCCGGTNGGGTTCAGAAAAGTGGGACTGTGGGGGCAGAGATTTCACCGCAGAAGGATCTGCTCAAAAGGGAGTTTCGCGCTATCTGTGCTTCCTGCGAATCTCGTCGGCCGCTCCTTGGCGATGTTTGTGTAATTTTGTGTTCTCTTGGGGGGGACCCTGTATAGGTGACCCTAAACCCTAAGACCTTAACCTACATGGGTGCGTATGTCAAATGCTCCCGTATAATCTTTCAGGGGGGCTCACAGGTTTGTCCGGTNTGTTCTCTTGGGGGGGACCCTGTATAGGTGACCCTAAACCCTAAGACCTTAACCTACATGGGTGCGTATGTCAAATGCTCCCGTATAATCTTTCAGGGGGGCTCACAGGTTTGTCCGGTTTAGGGTTTAGGTCCCAAGGTATCTGGGGGAGAATCCATGATGCCATCGAGGTTCTGCTGTGTAGAAGGATTTTGAGGACAGGGAGCAACAGCCTATCGATACATGTAAAGAATCGTGTTTGAGGGTAACTTTGTTGTACCATGAGAAGCACACTGGGAACATATACAGGCTACGGGGGAAGCTATTCCTGACTATTCAAGCTTCTGCAGTACATCTGAACCCTGTGCCCTAAACTCTAAACCCAAATTCTAACCCTAACCCCCTACATCCTGAACCCCAAGCCCCAAACCCGAAGCTCCAGACCCAGAAGCCCGAAACCCTAAACCCTAACCTCTTCGGAACTCCAAGGAGTCATGTCGCTCAAAATCCTCTCCTTGCTCACGCTCGCTGTTCCGGCAGTAGCCCAAAAGCTGACGTTCACTCAAGGCTCCTGGGATTTAGGATTTCGGGGTTTGAGGTTTATGGGGTTTAGGAAGTCGGGCTTAGGATTTAGGGTTTAGGGCTTAGGGTTTAGGATTTAGGGTTCAGGGTTTGCGGTTTAGGGTTTAGGGATAGGGAGTGCAGTAGGGTTAGGGAGCAGTAGTTAGTGTTTGGGGTGCAGGGCTTCAGGAGTAGGGTGTAGAGATTCGGGTTGAGGGTCCAGGGTTAGAGTTTTCAGGTCCAGGCCACAGGTCGGTTCATGGGAGCTTCTCGAACACGACCCGCCTGCATCATCCTCAAGGAAAACTCTAAGCGCCCTAAATGCTAAAACCCTAAACCTTAAACCCGACAATTTTAAAACCCCTTAAATTAGCTAATTCAGGGCCAGGGTGCAGGGTGCGAATTTGAAGTAGGGTTTAGGGTTCAGGAGGTTCGGGTTTAGGGNTAAAACCCTAAACCTTAAACCCGACAATTTTAAAACCCCTTAAATTAGCTAATTCAGGGCCAGGGTGCAGGGTGCGAATTTGAAGTAGGGTTTAGGGTTCAGGAGGTTCGGGTTTAGGGGTTTAGGGTTTAGGGGTTCGGGTTCCGGGTTCAGGGTTTAGGGCTCAGGAGTTTAGGGGTTCAGGGCTGAGGGTTTAGGGCTCAGTGATGCAGGGTTTGGGGTTTAAGGCTTTGGGTNTAAAACCCTAAACCTTAAACCCGACAATTTTAAAACCCCTTAAATTAGCTAATTCAGGGCCAGGGTGCAGGGTGCGAATTTGAAGTAGGGTTTAGGGTTCAGGAGGTTCGGGTTTAGGGTTTAGGGGTTCGGGTTCCGGGTTCAGGGTTTAGGGCTCAGGAGTTTAGGGGTTCAGGGCTGAGGGTTTAGGGCTCAGTGATGCAGGGTTTGGGGTTTAAGGCTTTGGGTNGGGTTTAGGGTTTAGGGGTTCGGGTTCCGGGTTCAGGGTTTAGGGCTCAGGAGTTTAGGGGTTCAGGGCTGAGGGTTTAGGGCTCAGTGATGCAGGGTTTGGGGTTTAAGGCTTTGGGTTTAGGAGCCGTAGTTGGGTTTCTCCTTGGGCCGTAAGTTTTGCAGAGACTTCGGCAGACTGGAAGTATTTGCACCTCCACAGTGCCTAGATCCAAAGACCTTGCACCCCCAAGCTGGTGTGCCGCAAGCTGATCCCTAATTCCTGAACTCTGCACTAGGCCGCTTGCAGGCTGCAACATTGAATGGCTGCTTTCAACATTTCTTGTAGTAACAGATCTACAACCTACAGAATGATAGGAGACAGTCATACCTCAGAACCCCATTCCGAAGAGGCTGTATGCCCCTACACTTGCTCGTTCAGAATTTAGGGTTTAGGGTTGTATCTGTACAGTTGCACCAAACCAAACCCCATTGCAAGTATACCTGGGTGTTTGTCAAAATAGGGATCCCTTCTTGAGTACCCTAAATATTCAATTATTAGGTGCCGTACTATATTAGGGACCGAAAAAGGGACCATAATTTTGACAACCACACACCTGAGTCCCTAAACCGTAAACCCTAAACCCTAAGCCCTAAANTACCCTAAATATTCAATTATTAGGTGCCGTACTATATTAGGGACCGAAAAAGGGACCATAATTTTGACAACCACACACCTGAGTCCCTAAACCGTAAACCCTAAACCCTAAGCCCTAAATCCTAAACCCTAAGCCCTAAACCCTAAACCCTAAACCCTAAAGTCCCCTTTGTTGTGAAGGCTGCGGCGCATGCGGAGCTACCTGGACCCTCGAGGCCCCAGCAGTGGTGAACTGAGGGTTTCCCATAATGTTGGGTACCTTTTTGGGGGTCCCCATAGTAAGGGCTGTAGTATTTTGAGGTCCATATAGTAAGGGCTGTAGTATTTTGAGGTCCATATAGTAAGGGCTGTAGTATTTTGAGGTCCATATAGTAAGGGCTGTAGTATTTTGAGGTCCATATAGTAAGGGCTGTAGTATTTTGAGGTCCATATAGTAAGGGCTGTAGTATTTTGAGGTCCATATAGTAAGGGCTGTAGTATTTTGAGGTTCATATAGTAAGGGCTGTAGTATTTTGAGGTCCATATAGTAAGGGCTGTAGTATTTTGAGGTCCATATAGTAAGGGCTGTAGTATTTTGAGGTCCATATAGTAAGGGCTGTAGTATTTTG
>BGNK01005344.1:14580-29715 GCA_003297005.1 Symbiodinium sp. clade A Y106
GTCCATATAGTAAGGGCTGTAGTATTTTGAGGTCCATATAGTAAGGGCTGTAGTATTTTGAGGTCCATATAGTAAGGGCTGTAGTATTTTGAGGTCCATATAGTAAGGGCTGTAGTTTTTTTTTGAGGTCCATATAGTAAGGGCTGTAGTTTTTTTTTGAGGTCCATATAGTAAGGGCTGTAGTATTTTGAGGTCCATATAGTAAGGGCTGTAGTATTTTGAGGTCCATATAGTAAGGGCTGTAGTATTTTGAGGTCCATATAGTAAGGGCTGTAGTACTTTGAGGTCCATATAGTATAAGGGCTGTAGTATTTTGAGGTCCATATAGTAAGGGCTGTAGTATTTTGAGCAGGTATATCATTCCCGACATCATAAAACTCCAGGTATATCATTCCCGAGTAGTATTTTGAGGTCCATATAGTAAGGGCTGTAGTATTTTGAGGTCCATATAGTAAGGGCTGTAGTTTTATTTTGAGGTCCATATAGTAAGGGCTGTAGTTTTATTTTGAGGTCCATATAGTAAGGGCTGTAGTTTTTTTTTGAGGTCCATATAGTAAGGGCTGTAGTTTTTTTTTGAGGTCCATATAGTAAGGGCTGTAGTATTTTGAGGTCCATATAGTAAGGGCTGTAGTATTTTGAGGTCCATATAGTAAGGGCTGTAGTATTTTGAGGTCCATATAGTAAGGGGCTGTAGTATTTTGAGGTCCATATAGTAAGGGGCTGTAGTATTTTGAGGTCCATATAGTAAGGGCTGTAGTATTTTGAGGTCCATATAGTAAGGGCTGTAGTATTTTGAGGTCCATATAGTAAGGGCTGTAGTATTTTGAGGTCCATATAGTAAGGGCTGTAGTATTTTGAGGTCCATATAGTAAGGGCGGTAGTATTTTGAGGTCCATATAGTAAGGGCTGTAGTATTTTGAGGTCCATATAGTAAGGGCTGTAGTATTTTGAGGTCCATATAGTAAGGGCTGTAGTATTTTGAGGTCCATATAGTAAGGGCTGTAGTATTTTGAGGTCCATATAGTAAGGGCTGGGGGTCCCCATACCATTACGGGCTATTAGACCTTAAGGGTACCTTAATCTACCCTTAATAGGGTCCTAATAGGGATCTTTAGGGTCTAGTAGCCCAAAGTGGTAGTAAGGGCTGTAGTATTTTGAGGTCCGTGGTGGCGCCCCATTATTTAGGGAAACTATGAGCTGGATCCCGTAATCATCGATCAAGAAGTCCCTGAAGAAATCAAATGATGCTGTTGAAATACGAGTCCAACATTAACACGGGCTCACGCATTTTGGTGTCCCAGCCTGTGCAACTCCCACATGATAGTAGGCACGAACTCTGGACCCCAAACTCAAACCCTAACCCCGTGCGGAGCTACCGACCCTCCTGTGCCAGATTTCAGTGCCTTTCTCATTGCAAAGCCTGAACGCAGAGCTTGAAGTTGAGTGGGTCTCTAGAATGATCCCTGCGAAATCCAAGAATTTCCGTGATATTGTCCGCAGGGTTCAGGAGCTTCCACGTTTTGGATTGGTTTGTGCCTTCTATGATATGATATGACTGACCCTTGTGGTTGTGACCGGACCGCTGGCTGGCAGCTGGGGGTTTCGGACAAGGGGGCCTTCGGAACCCCTAGGAAGATAGGCATTGTAGGGGTTCCTTTTCCTTAGCCAATGGAAGAACTTTAAACGTTTAGGCCCCACTCAACCACGCTGGGGGTATCCTACGGACAACGGCGTGCTTTAAACTTTTAGGCCTTCCTTGTTTGGTCTTTATATTGCAGTTTGAACTTTTTTGGCCCTGGTTATTGGGGAGGAGAGTTTAACCAACCAAAGACTATGTAGCAACTTTTTTGAGCTAAGAGGTCCTGAGCAAATCCCACATCACAACTTATACCAGGCCATGGGACCCTAGGGTTTAGGGTTCAGGGTTTAAGGTGTTTAGGGTTTAATCCCCAAGCCCTGAACTTCTGAACCCTAACCCTAAGCCCTGAGCCCTAAATCCTAACTCAACCCAACCTTGCATGCCGGTAGATTATAACTTTGGGTGGCTTTTTCTCACTGGAGCGTAGGGTGGACACTAAAACATCCCTGCATAACCCGGAGTGTCTTACAACTCGGGAATTATGTGATCGCAGGGCACTGAGGGTTTCGGTGTTCGGGTTTGAGGTAAGTAGCATCAACAGTAGAGCCGTAATTGTCGTGAACATGAAGACTCTCAAGTATATAGATCATCAATACGATGTCGATCCGGATGTCGATCACTCACGAACCATGACTGTAGTCTTCCTGTTGCATTTCAACGTCACCCTTCATGCATTCTTTTGCAACTAGCCCCAAGCACTAAACCCTCAAGGATTCTAAGCCGCAATGCCTGGAAATGATTCGCGTGGAGCTTGCATGCAGGAGATGACTTGATCCGCTAGGCGAAGACTTCGATGATGAGAGACAACTTCCTTCACGTGAATTCCAACAAATAGGGTCGCCAACTTGATGACTCTTCGACGGCTTCACAAAAGATAGACATCAATGAACCCTAAACCCTAAACCCTGCTCCATCGAGATGAAACACAGCGCCACATCCCCGCGCAGTCTTCTCCCCTGAGTCCTTGAACCCAACCCTTAAATTCTACACCTCAGGGTTTAGGGTTTAGGTTAGTTTCAAGTATTTAAGTAGTAAGTATGGTAATTTGGGTCATATAGCAACTTATTTGGGCCCCAATTCCGTACTATGCAGGTGTTTGGACGCTTGGGCACCCTCGACCTTGAAGCCTATTCTCTTATCACTTCACCCTAACCCCTAAACCCTAAAGTGGGTTGCCAGTGGCCAGGTGGTCTGCGGAGCTACGTTGAAAGTCGAGGCTGGCCAGAAATGCGAAGGGCTGACCTACGTCCGGCACCCCCAACTTGAAACCCTTAACCCTATACGCTGCCCAGTTTGAAACGAAACGAAGGCCCTATGTAACAGCATATGGTACCTTAAACCCTAAGCCCCTAAAATCTAAACTCTGAACCCTTTTTAATAATATAAACCTGCCTTAGACCCTAAGCCCCAAACTTTAAGGGCTGCAGGGTTCAGGCTCTTTCGGGTTCGCTGCACCGGAGAGGCCGGCAGATCGGCTGGCTCGGGGTTTAGGGCTTAAAGTTCAGGGTTCAGGGGGCAGAAGTATTTCTTCACATACAGGGTGTGGGGCCCCTGGGTAGTACGCAGGGATCAGGACTTCACGCAGCACTCTGAACAGATCTCAGGGGACTTGGGGCACAATTAGCCACAGTGGACACATCACGGTAACTTGCCAACTAGCACGTGCAACATCGCGTGAAACCCTAAACCCTGAACCCTAAGTCTACACCGTAAACCGTAAACGACTCAGAGTTTCAGTCTGGCCGAGAGGTTATCAGTCAGTCGTGCAAGCAAAAGCCAAAAAATGAAACGTTTGTTTGGGTTTAGGGTTTAGTCCCTTCCCCCAAATATTAAACCCCACCCACGCCCTAAGATGAAATACTCCCATATAGCCACATAATGGGAGTATTTAATATTAGAGGGAGGTGATTAATGCGAGTACATTTTCCTGTGGGATACTGTTGTCCCCAATACAGGTACCATTACATCCTCTTTTGGGGTATGGTGCCTGTAAGATGAAGTTAATCTTACATGGTGAAACACCAAAAAATCCTGCTCAAGTGATCACTTCACAGCTTAGGATTTACAGAAGGGTTCTTAGAGTACTGGAATAGCGTTCATGTGTTCAAGCCCCTACATCATGAAGATGTCCCTAAATTGTTATGTGCGCGTCCTCTACCAATGCTTACTTAGCCAATGGGAGAACTTTAAACTTTTGGACCTTCCGTATTTGGTCTTTATATTGAAGTTTGAACCTTTTTGGCCATGGTTATTGGAGAAGAGAGAAATCCCCAACTATAAACGTGGAGCAATGACGTAGCTGAGCAATTTAAAGCGACCTTACCCGACCTTACCCTAAAGGGCGGATTAAATGCGGAACAGTACCAAAATGGTGTTAAATTGGGAGTTGAAATTTTCTAAATTACTAATTGAGACAAAATCCCGGATCACCCCGATCACCTTAGACCCTTTTGGTTCACGTTTATACCAGGGCTTAGAGGGAGAATTGTCCATGTTATAGTTCAAGGTTCCTTGTGTAACTATAATGTCAGTACTTCCGATACACCGCAATATGGCATTGCTAATCCTTTAGGCCTTTGTGTTCTGGGTGGCAGCGCTACTTCTGATTGAGGAAGCCCCTATAAGGTAACTGACGGGCAAGGCAGCTAGCATTAAGAAGTCCAGTTAGCAACAGTTACCACGCCCCATGAACCTCCAAGTAAGCCGTACTCAAAGGCCCTTTGCTAGCTGTACCGGAATCACGGGTGAGCCTTTGGGGTAGATGGACGAGAGGGATCCATGCTAAACCTTGCTTGAATGAAACCCTGAGTTAACCCAAAACCCTCAAGCCCAGGATGACTAGAAATTCTATAGGGCAGGACATAAAGATCACAGGACAACCGCTCAAACGTCAGCCACAACTCCGGACAGGAACCCTATACAATTTCTATAAATTCTTAGCCCTAAACCCTTGAACCCTTAAACCCAAAACTCTTTTGAGTTGCTTGCGGCCAACATGCAGGCGGACTGCCCGGACACGAAGTGGTGCGGCCTGGGCTTCAATGCCGAAGCTTTGGACTTGATTGGGCTCTTAGGGTTTAGGGTTTAGGGTCTAAGGGGGTTATATAGGGGTTTTATGTAGGATCGTGGAAAAGAATATGGAAACTACTAGATGATATTATGTTTTCAAGCTTTTGGGCCCAAAGACCATACTCTGAAAGGACTTTCGATTATGAGCTCCAGGGAAGGGCTTAGGGGTCAGGGTTTAGGTTTAGGGTCTGGGGTTGGGTGTTTAGGGTTAGGGGTGTTTAGGGTTTAGGGTTTTAGGGTTTAGGGTTTAGGGTTAGGGTTGGGTTTAGTTAGGGGTGTTCATTTGAGGGGTGACTTAGGGAAGGCATTGGGGCTATACAGGTGCCATGTAGGGTTACATGGGGGTTTCTAGGGGTAATCTAAGGGTTGCTAGGACTGCACCATTTCATTACTTCATGACTTTGCGGGTTCTTCTCTTTCATATGAAGCGAGCTAACAGTGCAGCCTTTTAGACAGCGACCATGGTTATTTGGGTGATATACTTAGGAGTCATATTTGGTTTAGGGCATGCCTTGTGGGGATTGAAGCGGGGAAGAATGCTAGCTGATGTTTCTGTGGCCCGCAAATGCTAACATGTGCGGCCAGGTAGTGACGTGCGACCCAACCTGACACCTATTGACAGAACCCTACACCCTTAATCCTTATTGCTTGAAGTTTTGTGTTTGAAGTCAGATAGAGGTTTCACAAAACAGCCCGAAGTTTCATCGTGTTGATCCTGGGATCTTCCCCTTCATCCTAAATGCATGAACCTTAAACCCTATAACTGAATCGAGGAGAAGCCAAAGATGGACGGGATGGATGTCTTCACTTTCGGCCCCTGGGTGGGTTTAAGCTTGGAGCTTCAACTNCTTCATCCTAAATGCATGAACCTTAAACCCTATAACTGAATCGAGGAGAAGCCAAAGATGGACGGGATGGATGTCTTCACTTTCGGCCCCTGGGTGGGTTTAAGCTTGGAGCTTCAACTTTCGATAATATGTGGATTTAGAATACAGATCTAGCAAGACGCACCCGAGAAAATAATGGATTCGAAATGGAAGCTGGATCCATTATTTTCCCCACAGAAAATAATAGTAATGGCGACCCCCCCCCCCGGNCTTCATCCTAAATGCATGAACCTTAAACCCTATAACTGAATCGAGGAGAAGCCAAAGATGGACGGGATGGATGTCTTCACTTTCGGCCCCTGGGTGGGTTTAAGCTTGGAGCTTCAACTGTGGATTTAGAATACAGATCTAGCAAGACGCACCCGAGAAAATAATGGATTCGAAATGGAAGCTGGATCCATTATTTTCCCCACAGAAAATAATAGTAATGGCGACCCCCCCCCCCGGNTGTGGATTTAGAATACAGATCTAGCAAGACGCACCCGAGAAAATAATGGATTCGAAATGGAAGCTGGATCCATTATTTTCCCCACAGAAAATAATAGTAATGGCGACCCCCCCCCCCGGAAACAAAATCATGGAAATCGCAATGGAAAATGGATCCATTATTTTCTGCTATTGAAACCCTCATACTGAGGGACCCACAGAAAATAATAATAATGGCGCCCCCCCCTCCCCCGCAAACAAAATAATGGAATTGAAATGGAAAATGGATCCATTATTTTCTGCTATTGCAACCCTCATACTGAGGGACCCACAGAAAATAATAATAATGGCGATTCCCCCCCCGCAAAGAAAATAATGGAATCGAAATGGAAAATGGATCCATTATTTTCTGCTATTGAAACCCTCACCCACAGAAAATGCTTGCGGTCAACTTGTTGATAGCGTTTTAAAATTCTTGATTTGAGAAACTCGGGGGAGTTTCGTTTCTGATTGTCTTGGTGCAGAAGAATATATCTCTTCGCAGGGCGAGCCACAGTGGCTCAAAAAATTTGAGAGAGAGGCCTCCTCTAAGCTCTTAGACGTTCTAACAGGTTCCGGGAGCTACTTGGAAGGCACCGCCCTTTTATGAGCCATACCTCTGCCACCAGCGCTGGAACGTCGCTGGTGCACCCCAGCTCGCTCCGGGCTGTTGAGGAGGTCCTTCAGGACCAAATATCGGCTCTGCAGCTTCGTGTGACAGCTTTGGAGTTTCGGCTGCAGCCCCTGCGCGAACCGCCTTCTTCTCCCAGTCAGGCTTCAGGTTCTTCACTCGAAGATCACCCTGAGTTCGAGTGCCTCTTTCAGGCCTCCGTCGTTGCTGCAGCTCTCTGGGACTGTTTGCAGCCTCAGCATCGCCGGGCTCTGCTCTGTGCCTCTTGGTTCTTGCGAGCCAAAGTAGACTCTTACTTGCTCCGTGCTGCTGTTCTGCAAGGATGGCGCCCGATGCCCCAGCCCCGCCAAATTCGCAACCTTCCTCGGACAATGGGGGGTTGGCTGCAGGAGGGGATGGTGTGTTGCTTGAGCAGGGAGCGGTGAGCTTAGATGCTGATGCTCCGGGCGAGGTTGCTATGAACCTGCCGGTCGCGTCTGGTACAGTAGCTACTTCCTCGGGGGATATCCTAAGCCCCAGCTTCAGTGCGAGGTGCCGCGTCGACCCTCCGACTCAGGCCGAGAAGAGCTATGGCCAGGTGATGATTTTGATGAGCGTCAGGAGCTGGATTATTATCGTGAGTATGGTGATGGGTTCAGTGAAGCTTTGAGAAACTTTACAGCTGATGAAGATGATGATTCTGCCTTTGACAGAGCACTCCGCAGCCTAGCAGGTGGCGAGAGCTGCCAAAGCGAAGTGGCTGAGCCAGCTGCATCTTTAGGCAGTCGTGAGTTTGATCCCGTCTTTGTGCAAGAGCAGGTGTTGGATGAGCTCGTGACGCATCCGGTGCCTCCGTCCAGGTTTCAGCTTCCGTGGGAGCGAGGTCCCATGAAAAACATCTTTGCCGAAGAGTTGCCGAGGTTGACAGGCCTCAAAGGGATGCCTCGGCGAAGTATGCCGGAGCCGTTACCCTTGGTAGCAGCACCGCTCCCATCAAAAGTATCCGAGCTGCCTTCTGCTTCCGAACCAATTTTTAAATTGGTGGTAAAGGTTGTTAAAGATGTGGGATACATCGAACGCCGGGAGGAATTGCTTCAGGTTGGGATTCGCAAGCTGGCTATTAGTTTAGAGCTACTAGGTAATGCCTTCGTTCCCCCGGAACTGCTGCATCAAGGTAGGGTAGATGCCGAGTCGCTGGAGGCTGCCATCGGGGTGAGAAGCCCCCTCACCTTGACCAAGCGAGCAGGCAACCTTGCGAGCTACCTTAAGTGGTGCATGGAGTCGCATGTTCAAAGCGGCTGTTTCTTAAAGGAAGCCACCGTATGGGAGTACCTCAGCCACTTGCGAAAATCAGGTGCACCGCCATCGCGAGGAGCTGACTGTGTGTCCATGCTTAGGTTCTTGCACCATGTGTTAGGTCTAGACCTAACCCATGTTCTTAGAAGCCGACGTTTGAGTGGAATCACCGAACAAATGCGGACCGGCAAGGGCTGGATCAAACAGGCAGCGCCGCTCTCTGTAAGTGAGATTCTGTTTCTTCATCGGTTGCTAGATCAGCGAGAGCTGCACAAGTATGATTTGGCGATGGTCTCTTATGTTCTTCTTGCGCTCTACGCGCGCGCCCGGCATTCAGACCTAGCAGACGTCCAGAATGTTACACACGACCACTCGCCAGCAGGAGGGTTTCTCAACATAGAATTGGGCCAGCACAAGACACGGCGTGCACAAGCGCGATGCAGGGAGCTCTTACCAGTGCTCATACCAGCCATTGGAGTGCATGGCCCCTGACTTGGTTGAACGCCGCCCGGGAGTGTTTGGAGGATGCAGGCTTGAAGCTAGATGGTGAGTTGAAAGGGCCCATTCTGAGGGCGCCCGCGAACTCCTACGGCGATGCACTGTGCCTGCGAGAGGTGAGGTCGAATGAGATAACCTTGTTTATCAGAAAGATCCTTCAGCCAGTGTCCAGCAAGGATAGGTTGGCATGTGTGTCGTCGCATTCGCTCAAACGCACATTGCTTTCCTGGGCTGCGAAGTTCGGGTTGACTGATGATGTGTGTTCGGTGCTTGGCAGACATACCTCGGCAACTGTAAGCTCGAGAGCGTTGTATGCACTAGATCTCGCAACCGCCCCCGCACGTGAGCTGCAGCGCATGACACTTGAGGTGGCGGCAAAACGGTTTGGGCCTGACGCTGCTCGGTCAGAGTACTTTCCTCTGAGGACCCAGGCCCTTGAGCCGGACGCACCGACGCTCCGAGAGCAAGAACAGGCGGCCCATCGTTCAGGTCTGGAGGTGAAGGTCGAAACAACTTCTGTGTCTGGCTCCCATGCGGACCCAGCAGGCCCAATCTGTGTAGACTCTGAGCCTGAATCGTCCTCCAGCGAGAGTTCCAGTTCTGAGTCTAGCGATTCAGGGGAGGGGTCTCCTAAGAGGCCGAGCAAAGTGCCCAGGCTTGATGTGGATTGGCCGCAGAGTGAGATTGCTGTGCACGTGAAGTCACACATTGCACACAGAATCGTCTTCACATCAGAGGGGAGAACCATGGTGTTCTCTTGTGGACGCTCAGGATCGACAAATTTTAAGAAGCTCGAAGGTTCCCGAGCGACTTTGGCATTTTGCCAAACATGTCGGAAAGCCGACAAGTAGGCTGCGCAATGCAGCACAGACTACAGCCTTATGGCTGCGGAGTCCTTCCGAGGGGAAGGAAAAGAGTGGTGTCCGCGTGATGCCTGAGGTGAGTGTGAGAGCAGGGCTGAAGTGAGAAGCATGCACTGCTGACTTGAGCTACATGTGTGAGCTGAGTTGAAACTTGTATGTACGTGCTGCTCTTGAGTTTTGCGTTGGCGAGTTCTGACATGTATCGAGCACCTTTTCACACACACGCTTTTGCAACATTCAAGACTTGCTACCTTGATAGCTTGCTAGTTCATGTCATCGAATTTATCATACGGGAACTCGCTGAACCATGTCCGCATACCTTGACTCCAATGCCCACTTTGAGCAGCGCTGCAAGGCGTATGGCCTTACTGCCCAGTCCATCACGAGGCTGGCAGCGATCGGTGTGAAGACCTTAGGCCAGGTCGCGCATATCGTGGGTGTGCCAGGCCAGGACATACAAGATGCACAGATTAGAGAATGGATCGATGCCAATCTGTCAGGATTGAGTGTTGGTGAGGTTTTAAGCTTCAAGCGCCTTCATTTCGAAGCTCAGACAATGCTTATTGCACAACTGAGACAAAGCGTTGTGGACCCTGATGCAGCAAGCAAACAGAAGCTTCCTGATGCAGAGCGTGACCAGCGTGTCAAGCTCTTTAAGGATGCCAACCCTGGACTTTTTCTTGATCCAACGACGGAGCCAGGCCATAGCCTGTTGGAGCTCACCAGCGCACAGGAACGAGAGAATATCCTGCGGCATATACCAGTTGAAAAATGTGTCAGCAGACAACATGAAGTCTTGAATCACCGGCAGCCTAGCAAGGTTCTTGAAGTGGAATCAGGTAAAATCAATGTCAAGGAGGTCACAGACACTCCCGAGCAGCCTGCTCACGGTGCTTTGGCCTTTCTTGNTGAAGTCTTGAATCACCGGCAGCCTAGCAAGGTTCTTGAAGTGGAATCAGGTAAAATCAATGTCAAGGAGGTCACAGACACTCCCGAGCAGCCTGCTCACGGTGCTTTGGCCTTTCTTGAAGCCTTGAAGAGACGAGGGTATGCATACAACATGGCACGATGTGTGTCTTTGCAGGCCTATGAGCAGTATGTGGCCAAGCTGTTGATGAACTTCCGAAGGCCTGCTCCTCCCAATCACAACCGCGGCAGCCTTACGCAACTGCAAGATGCATACAAAATGGTGTGGGTGCACACGGTCGAGCGGGGCANTGTGGCCAAGCTGTTGATGAACTTCCGAAGGCCTGCTCCTCCCAATCACAACCGCGGCAGCCTTACGCAACTGCAAGATGCATACAAAATGGTGTGGGTGCACACGGTCGAGCGGGGCACACGCCCTCGACAACATGCCGATGGAACGCGAGACATGGACACTCGCCTGCGCGACGCCCTGGACTCCTACCAAGTGTCGGCCCTGCTGCTGCCGCTGCCGCTGGGTAACAAGCGCAAGCGGGAGGGCAGTCCGCAGCGGGTGACTTACACAAGTAAAGGGAAGACCTGGAAGGGCAAAGGCAAAGGCAAGGGAGGCAAAGGTAAGGGCACCGGTGTCGATCCGCCTCCTCAGCCTCACACTGCTGCGATTCCCAAGCGAATCAAGGAATTGGGAGGCAAGGCCTACACGTCCAAGGGATTGCAGATATGTTACGGTTTTAATCTGGAAGGGTGTAGGCTAGGCAGTGCTTGCACGCGGGAACACGTGTGTGCCAAGTGCGAAGGTGATCACCCGATCACCAAATGCCCGCAGTGAAAGTCGAAACCGGAGGGAAATTCATCAGCTGTCAATGACTGTGCCAACCTTAGCACAGGAGACGTCGTACTCAGTACTCTTGAACCGCCGAGCAGCAAACATCCAGCAGAACTCTTTGCTGAGGCTTGCTTGGCTCAATCCGCTATCCGTGCTGATCAAGTGGTGACGCTCACCACTTTGTTGGAATCTGATCCCAATCGTAAAGGTCACCCTTCAGACGGTTTCGTCTGGGGTACAGGAGCGTGTGTGCATGGAGGTGTCCATGCCTTGCGCACCAATGCTCGGTTATGTCCGGCTGTAACCCGGATGCTGGCAATGTATGCCAAACAGTGGGTGCGTGATCACCCTTTCACCAGTTTGATTCTATTTGTGGATGTGCAGGCGCCCTTGCATTCCGATAGGAATAACGCGGCTGGCGTAAACAATTTTCTCATCGGTCTAACAGAGTTTACTCAAGGAGAACTTTGGATCGAGTCGTCCTCAGGTTACAGGCGTGCCCTAATCCAGCCTACCAAGGCTGCGGTGTGCTCTTGCCAGTGTCGCGCACTTGCGCGTTTTTCGACGCGCATGCAAGGCATGCGACCTGTCCATGGACCGGAAGCAGGGTGGTACTTGCGGGTTTTACCGTGAAGGGATACAACGCTTTTGACGATGCACTGCACGAAACTCTAACAGGTCTTGGCTTTCAAATTCCGCAAATGGCCACTGGGGACTTTATTTGTCACACCCTAAAGCCTCCTCCTCAGCCCACTTTTAAGTCCGGTTTAGTCCCCACTTGCCCTGTTGTTTTCGAGATTTTCTCCGGAACTGGTAGGGTAACAGCTTGTCTTCGGAAATTGGGTGTGTCTGCTGCGCATGCTGTTGACCACTGCGTGCACGATGAGGCTGCCGCCTTGCCACTCCTCGCCGACCTCACCACTCCTGAGGGTCGCGAGCTCTGTCGGTTTTGGCTAAGCAGCCCCCTTTTGATTGCAGTCTTCGCCGCACCGCCATGTGGTACATCATCTCGCGCACGTGAAATCCCTTGCTATGACTCTTGTGGAAGCCTCCTTGCATCCCCACAACCTCTGCGCTCACAACAACACCCGGATGGATTGCCAACCTTGGCCGCTCCAACCGCTTACGAGTTGACAAAGCCAATACCTTGTATCATTTCCTCAGCGATGTTGTTGAAGATTGCCACCGCCGACATGTCTTGTGTGCCATTGAGAATCCTCAACGCAGTTGGTACTGGGCAACTTCGGCTTTCTCTCGCATCAAACACATTTGTGCACATGCTGTCAGCTTTGATCACTGCGCGTTTGGCGGCCCCAGGCCCAAAAGAACCACCATCGTTAGCACGTTGCCGTGCTTCGAGTCCTTGGCCAAAGATTGCCCCGGCGAGGCTTGTGCTGCTCACCACGCGCCTTGGGGCTTGAGTCCAGCCGGATTCGCTACCAAACAGGAGACCGCGTACCCGCCAAAGCTTGCTGCATCTATTTCCCATGCGCTTGCATGCCACGCCTGTGGCCTTGGCTGGAGTCCTGACGCACCATTGCAGAAGCCACAATCCTTGCAAACTGCGTGCCAAGCTGTGGTAGGTAATCAGCCTAAAGCCTCAAAGTTCCCTCCCTTAGTGCCTGAACATGCACGGGTCGTGTTGATGACGGGGCCCGGCTCCCTGCAACTACCTTGTGAAGCCATGCAACGCATTAAAACTCCGTGGCCTGTGCCCCAGCACTGTACGTGTGCCTTGCAGGTCATTCCAGCTGAGGCCCAACTTCTGCGCATCTCCCCTGTTTCGGTCAAAGAGGGGGATAAGCTAGGTGGCCCAAGACAAAAGGAACTGCGAAACCAATGTGAAGTTGCGTGGGGGATTCCTTTCAAACCCGAGGGCTTTGTGCAGGAGGCCGTAAAAGCAGGTCACCCCAGACTTTTGCCTGTGAATCTTCCGCAGCCCCTTGAGAGAGCAGTGGAGATGAATCGATCACACAGCAAAGAGGAATTGAAGGTGATTCGAGAGAATTGGTTCAAAAAATGGGAGCGCAGGGCGGAGGAGTTGCGCCCCCAGGAGGAGGAGTTGAAAAATCACCTGCCTGATTGATGGTAAAGGTTTATTAGTGTGGAGGGAAATTTTACAGGATCTTGGATATAAGGGATTTAGGGGTTGTCGAAGAAGTAGCGCGTGGAACCGAGCTCTTGGGACAAGTGCCCTTGACAGGAGTGTTTGAGCAATCCTTCAAACCAGCGGCGGCCACTCCGGAACAGGTTCAGGCCAGAGCTGGGGCAAACCGAGAAAAAGTTCTCGGTGCTCTGAGATCACAGGGCCGCCTGGACAAAGAGGTCAAGGACAAATCGCTGAAGGAGGTAGCGGAAGGCTGGCTCACAGGCCCAGTCAAGAAAGATCAACTTAAGGAGAATTCGTTGGTTAGTAGGAGGTTCGGCCTAGAACAAGGTATGGGTGAAAATAGAAAGGTCAGGTTGGTGGATGATCTGAGTTCAAGCACTGTGAACGATGCCGTACAGACTTGTGAATCGCCGAAGCCCCATGGGGTGGAAGTAGTGTCAGCCTTGTGCATGAAGTGCATAGACAGCATGCCCAGGAGGCCCTTGAGTGGCAGGTGCTATGATTTAAAGGCGGCGTACAGACAGCTGGGACTGAGCGAAGGTGCGCTGGATGCCTCGTTCGTGGCCTTCCCTGACCCTGAGTCAGGTGAGCCACTAATATATCAAACCTTGGCATTGCCCTTTGGGGCGGCGCGTTCCGTCTACTCCTTCCTCAGGGTATCTCATAGCATCTGGTTTATCGGATGTGCGCTGGGCTTCATGTGGGCAAACTATTACTACGACTACCCGATCCTCTGTCCGGACGACGACGTCGAATCCGTAGATGCATTTGTGCCGAAACTCTTTAGGTTGTTAGGGTGGCGCTTCGCTGAAGACGGTAGCAAAGCAGAAGGGTTCGGAAAAACGTTTTCTTGCTTAGGAGTGGTTTTTAACTTGCAGTCTTACTGTAGCGGACGTGTCGAGGTGGACAACACGCCGAGCAGGAAGCATGAGCTCCGAAAGATCCTGAGAGAAACAGCAGAGCAGGGACTGATGCCAATCAGTGCAGCGCAAAAGCTTAGGGGGCGCATGCAATTTGCCGATGGCCAGGTTTTCGGTAGGGCGAGTCGCTTATGCTTACAAGCTGTCACTGAGCACATCGTGTGTGGCCGAGATGAAATAGGCCCAGCTTGCTTGAACGCTATGCTCACGTATGCTAACATTCTTGAAGTGTGTAAACCGCGTATTTTGGCAAGACCGTGCAGGAAACCTGTGTATCTCTTCACTGATGCTGCGTTTGACCGAAGTGGAGGCAAACCGTCTTGCGGCATAGGAGGGATACTGTACGATTGTGAAGGCAAACCACTGCGTTTCTTCTCTCACTTCTTGACGGTGCCCCTCATGCAGAAGTTAGGACTTGAGGAGAAGAAGACAATAATTCTTGAAGCCGAACTTCTGGCATACGTAGTTTCGTTGGTGGTGTGGAAAGAAGCATTGAGGGGCAAGCCAATAATTGCCTTTATTGACAACAACGGTGTAAGAGATCTTTGCATTTCTGGACGTGGGCGAAATCTTTTTGCCAAAGCACAAACTGCGCTGTTCCTTACAATCGAAGACATGATAAGTGCTAATGTTTGGGTGGCCAGAGTACCGAGCCCATCGAATCCTGCGGACATTCTCTCGCGCGAGAAGGCAGATACACTTTGTGTCGACGGCAGAAAAATCAGATCGTCAGACATCAAAAATTCCCTTAGTGAAATCCTTGCTTAGCGGTTAAGTTGGGGTTGCCTGTCCTGCCCATTAGTGTGCACCAGGTGTCACTGCTGTAGAGTAGTGCGCCGACGAGGTTGAGTTTCCCGAAGTCGCCAGAAGAAAAATGTACTGCATATGCTGTGCGGTGCGCTCTCAGTGCTGTGTGTTTGAAGTTTGCATGCGCTAGGAAGAACAACTCAGAAACAATAATGAAAGAATTTTAAAATAATAATAATAACAATAATAATAATAATGGCGCCCCCCCACCCCCCTCCCCG
>BGNK01005345.1:3581-39938 GCA_003297005.1 Symbiodinium sp. clade A Y106
GACTACTTACGAACATTACCTCATTAACTCGATAGGGCTAGGATATATCTTATCCCCATGTCCACGCTCACACGCAACGACTTCCGCTAGACGCTATGACTTAGGTCAACCCCCCAGTATGCGCCAGTCTCCTCCAGCTCAGACTCGTCATCAGAAACGTTCTCCTGTCGCATTTCAAACACATGCTTCAGAAGCGAACCGAGCGGCATGCTGCAACAAAGACCAGTCGAATCAATCTGCAGTCCACGAAGGTCCGGCGCACCACGATCTTCTGCACGGGAAGTCCTGTGGAGGAAGTGCGAACAGCATGAAAACTTGACTATGCGCTCAAGACTCCAGTCCTGGAGAGTGCTTGTCTCTCGAATGACGAATGTTGGAAACGAATCGTGGCACAGCATCCTCTGTCAAGCCTTTCTGCAACAGGCGAATGTTCGATCCAAGTGCATCTTGCCGCCTGCTGGACACCAACAGCTGGATTGGGAGGAGGTGCGCGGAAGTGCTTCTGATTCTGAAAGACTGTGGAAGGCTGAGGAGGCGTAATTTCCAACTTCTTCTGAGTGTATGCCCTTTCTGCTGACGAGAGGCTTGGGGCGTTCGACCCGCCGTTTGCGCGACGGTAAGCTGCTTTCTGCAGGTGGAAGACCTGGACTCGGACTCTGTTTTGCAGGATCGCCAGGCGGTGGCCGAGCAAGCTGTCATATCGTGAACGAATCCCCCCGAGATACCACGAGCACGAGTGAGAACGCCGATTCCATAAGAAACGATAACAGATAGCTTACGTCTTCATCAATTCGCCTCCAAAATCCGCCCAGGCCTGTTGAAACCGATCACGTACCTGATGCCAATCGCGGCGATTGATTGCGCACTGATAGTATACCTTGGAACAACGAGCTGCCAACTCCACTTCCCAAGACCCCAAGAGCGGAAAGAAACAGAGCGCGTGAATGTGCACAAACGAACCTCAAGAACTTGTGCTCGTTGAGGAGTTGCAGTTCGTCTGGAGTAGTTTGAAAATGTAATTCCGCAGTCGTGTGGCGCACCCGCACGGGCAAGTAACCCAGCTCGAAGAGAAGCTGGCAACAAAAAACACCGTCACCGATCTTGCCTGGCATGAAGCAGTCACCCAGATCTGCAGTTCTTTTCTGCCGAAAGGCCAGTGGACGGCCATCCATCTGGCTGTAGATCTTTACGTCTTCGTCCAGACTGGCCATGAAGTCTTGGAGATACAGAGGCAAGTTAAACTGTTCGCCGGCCGATCCTGCGACGGCAGCGTTAAGGCGTTAAGGAACTGAACCAGTCCTGGAATCCACGGAGCTGAGGGAGCTGTCCTGTGAAGCGTCGCCACTTTGGGAAGCCAATGGCTTCGCCGGCCTCGCTGGCATCACGGCACAACCAGAGAAAACGTAATGACATAATGTTACTTAAAATGTTTTCTGGGGCTTCTGCCTGGATGTCGATCGACTCCGTGGGGTCCTTTCTTGCATGGGACGCTCTGCTGCGGACAGAAACCCTTCAGGCATGCAAGGGCAGGCAAGAAGCCTTGCCGGCCGGAAGTAGCGGGGGACCCCTTTTGGTGCATGAAATGGCAAGGACCTGAGGCATTTCCAACTCTTCGCGGGCACAAGCGGTTGCTCACATGTCCAGGTTCGCGAAGTGTACGACAAGGGGGGCTCGCAGCGACCAGGCTCATGTACCGGGCACGTTTCATGAGGGCATTCCGGATCGCAGTGTGGCGATTACAGCTTACAAGACAGGCTGGACTCGCCAAACAGTTCGACGAGAAACACTCGCCGCTCTCTACAATACAATCCAGCCTAAAGACGGGGTCATCTTACATGTTTAGCCTTTCGGTTTCGCGCCGGGCTGCAATGTAGTGCTCCTCGTCCAGCTGGCGAAGCTCCGCAATACCCGGTCTGTTCAATAACCATTGGATGCACCTTTCGGCCAAGTGGGCTAGCCGCATGATGTGCGGCAAAGCCCAACCTGCCCACTTCCACCTCGGTGCCAGCTTCGAGGGACGACAACGCAAACACCAGGCAAGAGCTACAAAGTATGGGTACATATTACATATTCAAGCCGAAGTTGCTGCGCATGAGAAAGAACAAACATAACTGTCACCGAGAATTCGGAAGAATCTGCTGTGGGATGGGTGATAAAGACCCCCTCCGAAACGCCATCACATTCCATTTGAGTGTTGTCCATTCGTCCTGAGTTCAGCTGCCGAGCCACCATATCCGACTTCGTAGCCAGACTTCTTCGGAACCCTGTGACCCAACAAAAAGTCAATAAAGCTCTCTTCAAAGTTCTGCAGAGCAGCCAGCATACACACAGTCCCCAGGTTCTGGAAAGTCTCGCTTGAGCTTGTGATGCCCCAGCGTCGGGGTATCCGTGCAGAAGAACCTATTCCTTGCCACATCGGAAGGTCGAACTTCACAAAGCACAAAAAGGACCACTGGGTAAAGGAAAATCTACCAAGAAAAAACTGCTATTCTCGCGCCAGGAACGCAGATGATCCAGCCAAGCTGCCGAAAAACAGGCAGCAAAGCTTCAGCAGTCCTTTTCAAAGAAGTGCTGCTAGGGGATTACAATCAAAAACAACACAAGCTTCGCCTCTGCGCATACACACGCCGCCTACTTATGAGGAAGACGTGGAAACAGAAAGCACGGCGTCGACATACAACCCTCTGGTGAAGGCGTCGCGAGGCAAAAAACACTGCAGGCGCGTATGCTCTAGCACATCGGAACCCAACACGTCGCTGGCCTGATCAAGGGCGGAACGGAACAGCAACTAACGCCAGCCAAGGGCTCAGCTGGCGTTCACCTGCTTGACCCGTAGGCGACTGCCGGTCGAGTTGGATGCGACTCCAAGCTCAAACACAAGACGAGGAGCATTATTAACCCGTCATCATGATACTCATGTGGTTACATGCTTGTGATGACCAAAAGCAGTGAACTTTGTGGCAAAACACACAAAAAGAACTACTCACCAAATTAAACCGTCATCGCGGCTTCTACATCTCAGCACGGCTCCAAACTGCTGGAAGCGCCAGAAAATGCCATCTCCAGGCGCATTGGTTTCCACAAGGTCAAGGCTGTGGCCGGAGACAGGCGAAATCCTAGGTGAGGTTGGCTCGACTAGCAAATTTACTCCGCGCCGTTGCCGACAATACCCTATCATGCAAGAATCTCAAAAGGACGGTCGACTTAGCACCTTGGCGCTCCTGTTTCAACCTCGCCCCGCCACACAACCAAACTTGCATCAAACCTAGCCTTCCTGCATGATGTGTGGACTTGGTTCATGCGCTGCTTGAAACTTCGACACCAAAGGACCTAGGGTCCTAGAGTACCCAAAAGGTGTGAGTAGCAACTATGTTGCAGTGCTTGTCGTGGGGACCACGTCGCGTAAATGCGGACATGCAGCTCCTTCTGGTACTGCGCCCTGACTTCGGGCCGCACCAGCAGATGACTGGGATTCTTCGGTGGGTCACGGATGGCCACTCGTGTTATGACAAGCCTCACCATCTGCCGATGTCCAGAACACTCCCGATGCGCCAACTTCACCTGTGAGCATGCCTATGCCGCGTACGCCCTAGGCTCTCTCGTTTTTGGTGGGTTGTTCACACACGGGCTGCTTGCATGCATTAGCCGCAAATCGGTGGCACGCTGCTTTTGTCAGTGTTCCCCCTTGTTGCATCAACTCTCGCACCCTCACTCGCCTCTCTGACCTCTTACCAGATCCTGACCGCCCGAAAGCTATCGCGCATTCTGGGGGTATCCGGGGGTCACGATTTCCCACCCGAACAGTCCCAGAAGCAACAATCAAGATGTCGAGACGCTCTGCGATCGTTCAATAGTTGTGTCCAGTTGTCATCTGACATGCACTGTGCGGCCAAGCCCATCCTCGGTTGGAAAGAACGAGGAATAACTCATACATAAACACAAAGGTCTAAATAAACATGTGCGGCATGCGTCTGTGTGTACAAGTGTATAAACAGACATGATTAACACAAACATGTGCAGATCCACGTACACAAACATACAAACAAATGGACGAATGTATGCATAGGCCGATGAACACGTGTACAACGAGTTGTAAAAATGATACGAACACAGCACAACATGTATGAATGTACAATTCCAAAAGTATGCAGCTGTGTCTACACCCGCAAATACACACTCTGCAGGTTGTCTGTATATCTATGTTTATGTCCAGACCTATATCTTTATCTTAAAAATAAAAAATCTGTACATACACATGCCAACAGATACATGTATGTATGTGTTTGTTTTTACACACATATGTTTTTGTATACATGTGTGTACGTACATATGTAAGTGTGTACGCATGCATGCAGGCATCGATGTATGTATGTATGCATGTATGTACATGCAACAGGTGTATACATACATACATGTTTTGTCACTCGCACTCGACGAGTCAGGCCTCGACATTCATACGTACATACAGCACATACATACATACATACCTACATACACACATACGCACATACAACACACATGCATGTACTAGAAAAAATATATATATACAAACACACATATACACACATACATATATACATAAATACAATATGTATTTATGTATGTATGCATGCATGTATGTATGTACAAATTTATGTACATACATACATTCATACACACATACCTAACACACGCATACACGGTTAACACGCACACACGCATATACACATATAAAAAAGAGTATATGTCTGCATGCTGTGTCGGTGTAGGTGTGGATGTACATTGTTCATGCGGCACGCGATCGGCCGCGTAGCACTCACCGTCGCCATCACCGTCACAAAAGCAACCTGTGTAAAGCCCACTACACGGGGCCGACAGAGCTCGTCGTAGGAGCCATAGGCGAGAGCCTGCAACCCGACCCGATCTTGGGCGTGTCGGAGCGGATCGGCCATATCGAAATCGAGAACACAAAGGGCGGAGTGGGTGGGATCTTTTGGATATGGGCCGATCGGCTAATTGCCAAAATGGCCACAGATAAGAAATATCACGGCTGTTCTTGCGATCGCGAAACTGATCTCCTAATTCCTACCCACCAGACCGATAATTAGGAGACCAGATTCCACGCGGCCACAGATCTGCATACAACTTCTCTCGATCTTCACAGGTCCGACCGGACACCCCGATCACCGGGGGGCGCGCATCGACATATGTCGAAGACCGCACCATCAGCCCGATCGAACACATCAGATGAGAAAATTTTCCCAGGCCCTCAAACTCCCTTCGGAGTCTCAGAGGTAACGGCGATCCAACCGCATAAGAGACCTGTAGCGACATCACCACGAGAGGGGTTATCACTTTTTTCGACTTTCATCCGCAGTGTTCTGGTCTGACCTACTAGCGAGCTACATACACGACCAATGTCGCGGCCACTCTAAGCAAGGCGGCACAACAGCTCCAGGCAAAGCGCAGGAGTCGAAACTCTACGTACTGCGCCAACAGAGGCTCAAGTGCAGGCCGTTCCACCCAGCTTTCTCGCGCTTACTCACTGGGGAACTAGCACAGGAGCCCAAGCTGTACAACTCGACAAATAGATAAATTAAACAAAAGCAACAACAACCGCACTCAGTGTGAGGGCCGAACAACGGCACCCTGATGACTGCAGTCACCAAACCTCAAGGCATCAAATGCAATAGTGTGACGAACTGCAGCGCTTCACCTTTTAGGGGCCGAAGGACGGCTACCCACCTGAAGCCTGGTTGCCGCAAAGCCTGGCAGCCGCAAATGGCCATGCCATGGGCTGAAAGAACAAGCATAGATACCACGACCACAGGCGAATAGATAAAGGGACCTGTAGATCAACACATCACTAGCGCACAAGCTCTCTGACTGCACGCGTCAGGCGACCACGATGCGCGATGGGGTGCTGGATAGGCGGTCATGCCGCCAAGAGCAGGCACACTCAGTAGCAATCAGAAAAGCCTCTGAAAAGGGAATAAGCTGAAAGTGAAAAGCCATGGGCTCAGGCACGCGCCATCTGGCAGCTAAAAGCTGCACCTGTTGCTGTTGCCGCAATAATATTTGCTTTGCCAGTGTATTTGCCACCCCTTGGAAAAAAACATACACTCAACGTGGTGGCTCCCGCTGCAGCACTGGTATCTGCAGCAACCCTCGCCTCTGCCAGCAGCATTGTAATGAAGCAAAGTCCCTCTTGAGCTGCTGGCCGCCGGACTTGGGACCGGCGCGACTCATCAAGAAAGAATCTCGTCCAGACCCGCAGATTGTAGCTGGTTTAAGTCTTGTGTAAATACGTGTCCAGCTTGCTTCACCCCTCTTGCTCGCACTACGGCACCCCAAAGAGTGGCCGATCTCGAATGGCTTCCCGCTGACCCATGCATCAAAGCGCCGTCGGCACGATTGCTCCATGAACAGAGGAGGCCCCCGTTGCTTATCATCTGCATGATCTGTTGTTTGAGGGGCCACAACGTGGTGCTCAGCCACAGAATGCTTCCACAGAAGCCTATATCATGCAGAATGCACATTCTCCATGATGTAAACTGGAAAGAGGAATTCTCTGATATCAATGCATGCCATCGAAGAAAGAGCCCTATCCATGAGATAACTCTGCAGAGTGTTGGCCGAAAGTCAGCTTCGCTATCGGTCTTCGTCACCAGTCTCTTGGTGTGGCTGAACTGCAGACAGCAGCACGGAGCGAGATGTGGCTTCCTGTTGACCGATGCATCAGAGCTCCGTCGGCACGACCCCTTGTTCCAGGAACAGAGGAGGCCCCCGTTGCTCATCACCTGCATGATCCGTCATCCAAGGGGCCAAAAGTGGCACCCTGCCATAGAATGCTTCGTGTAGCCAATGCAAGCAATCGAAGAAAAAACCAGGACCAAGATGCCGCTCTGCAGAGTAGGGGCCGATTTCGGCTACCCTATCGGTCAGCACTGAAAAGCCATGCAATGAGGGGGGGGGACTACGAGTTGGGGCAGGGCCTGGTTCAGCCTAAAAAAAATCGAGCCGATGAGCTTAGAGGGGCTATCACTTTCTTTCGAATTTCATCCGCAGTGGTCTGGTCTGACCTACTAGCGAGCTACAGAGGGGTTATCAGCTCGGTTCGAATCAGTCGGCACACGATCGATGTAGACCGAACACCGCAAGTTCCCAGAAGATCCCCACGAGCTCGCAAACATCTTCTGTCGCAGAGTAGCCCTTGATCAAGGCAGCCTCCACCAGTTCCGAGTCAATGAACAGCAGGACCAGCCTCCCACGGATCAGTCCGCGTCCGCCATGAGCTTCCACTCCTTCTCGGGGATCCGACTGTCGCGCTTCGGCTTCTTCGTGGGATCTTCCTTAGCGATCTTTTTCGCCTCTTCGTCCTTCGAAGGAGTCTGGAGCCTCTTCTTCTTCTTGCCGCCTCTCAACCGCTTGAATTGCACGGCGGAGGCGGAGCGCCTTCGTCACGGACCTGAACAGGGTTGTTCGCGAGCTGCTGCCGGTTCTGCTCCATTTTTGAGAGCGTAGCCGAAGTACGAGCGTCGTTCCACAGATACTTGTGGCTGGTGAGCACCTCCACCAAGGCTTGCGAGAAAGAAGTGAAAGAAGTGTAAGTCGCTCGTTGCTCCGAGAGGAGGCGGTAGACCTTCTTCCGGATGGCTCGGTCCGCCGACATCAAGAACGGGAGTCGGGGGCAGTCTGATCTAAACTGCTCGAGCTCTTGCAGGTACTTCAAGGGTCCTTCCGCTCGAGAGAAAGCGCAAATGTTCAGGTACTTGAGCGACTTGAAGAATGCGTGAAGACGATTGAACAACGTCATCACGTCGGTGACCGGCTCGGGCTGATCTGCTCGCGAGATGGAGAGCAAGTCCTCCGCGTTCCTCGACAGTCCCGACTTAACAATGATCATGTCAGAGCGATGAGTCCGGATCTCGGCGGGCTCGTAGTAGGGAACGATGCCTTGGATCAAGAAGTCGCGCGAGAGCCTCTCCACGACCTTCTTGCGGGGCTCCTAAGCATCGATCAGGATCACGTTCCTCACGAACCGATCCCGGAACTCGGCGTGATCTTCCTGAGAGAGCTCCGGGATCTTATTCGGGTCCTCTTCCATGCGAGAGCGCCGAGAGGCGTGCTGCGTCTGCAAGGCTTGAGCAGCTTGCCAGGCGGCCGCTAAGGACATGACCGAGAGCTCCTGAGCCGCCGCGTCAGCCCCGAGAGGGGTCATGTCTCCCTCCCAAAGCTTCCGCAAGGAGTTTCCTTCGCCGAGGTCAGATCTTGACCGAGCATCGCGAACATCTCGACTGTGAGCAGTCCTTTGTCCGCAGATATGGTCGGCAGAGATTTGAGTTGAGCCCTTGCCTGCCAAAGATCTGCCTGGGGTTGAGCTTAGGCGCGGCATCTTCGTTCGCATACGGTCCGATCGACCATGGCTGGCGAGCTATGCTGAGCAGCAAACTGAGCATACAGCAACCGACTCGCATCGCGAACAAGCGACAGGATCACATGCTTAAGTTTTCGATCAGGGGTCCGCAAAAAATCTTGCTGGAACACAGCGAGCTCATCTGTGTGCTCGGTGGAATTCCACCGAAGTCTGAGTCTTCGCACTCAGTGATCTTATAGCGACCGCAGATCGCGCGTTCCGACCCCGTGCCACTATGTACATGCCATGATATTTAAGGCTGAGATCTTTCGCTGATCCCGAAGCCGATCTGGCCGTGGTTACGTAGGTCAGCGAGCAGTCGCTAAAGTCCACCAGGGTAGAGTTCTCCGCCTCGAACTCAGGCGGCGACTGCCAATCCATAGCGATCCTCTTCGCGAGGCGCTTGACCATTTCGATCGAAATCTCTTTCCTGCTGCGAGAGTATACTTCAGGACCAATTGGCTAGGATCCTTCCAATGTGCCTGGAGTCCGATCTCCTTAAAGGCTCCTGGGCCTGAACAGCCGCCGCCAACAATGTGACCCTACAGGAATGCCAGGTGATCTCCTGGGTGAGCTTCAAATACTCCTTGAGCTGCGCGGGCGCGATATGGCCCCGCTTCAGATCGTCCGAGGCCGCGGTCGTGAGCACGTGCAGCAGCCACAGAATGCTTCTTTGATATAAGACGTGGGACGGTCCGCAAAACGATCGGCGGACTCCAGTTCTTTCAAGAAGTAGTCCCGATCGTCCATCTGGAACGAGGCAGCGCTCCAGCCTTCCTCCATCCAGTTTTCTCCGGATACGGAGACTTTGGCTGCCGCGAACCGCGTACCTTTCTTCTGGCGCTCGACCTTGGTCTGCCAGACTGCTCTGTAGAGAGCCTCGTCCTTCATTACGAGCTTTTCTCCGGCACGACGTGGAGTGCGTCGACGAACCTCAGGGACGAGTATATCATGATCAAGACCCACCACGTGAAACTGGCTAGTGCGGAACCTGGCAGCTACGAATCGTTCCAGAGCAGCTACCAGAGCGAGGGGTATAGGTACTGCTTCTCGTGTCTCTTTTCCGCGATCGCCATAGACCTTCTTCTGCAGTGCCATGATGCGAGCGTCCAGCAGATCGGGTCCCTTCATGTCCCTTCATCCCGATCCGCTCGCAGATCCACTTGACGGCACCCCGGACCGACGGGATCACCGTGGGCCCGCACCCGCGATCGGAGAGGTCCAGCAGGTACTTGACCAGGACCTGCGTAGTCAATTCATCGCCTGGCTATTCTGTGAGTCAGCCCAACGTTCCCAGTGGCGAACACACTGTTGGATCGTCCTGAATCCTCCACTCTCGAAGACGATCGACCTCAGAGCACTCATCTCGTCACGAGACAGAGGTGAGCAGCCTTCGGATCGCCCGCAACAGCGGCGTGCTCACCACATCGCTCTTGAGCCGCATTCCCCATCGTCAGGCAGCGGCTCGCCCGAGGCCTCTTCGCCAGTGGGAGCAGGACTGGAGGATCCTCTCCGCCTGTCTTAGATTTCAACGCCGACCGACCTGTTGACACGGGAGCCCCAGCAAGGCCGGTGGCCAGATCTGCCCAGCCCACCGCTGCTGTGCTGCGAACGAGCACGAACAGAAGCTCGATCATCGGGGCCCACCTGCCGAGCTCATCCTCGCGGCGTGAGGGCGAGTGGAGATCCTCGAGAGCGGGCACTAGATCGACGAACGCTTGCACTCGCCGATCGACCCGTCCGAAACTGCAGAGAGCTTCTCGAACTGAGCCATTTGCTGATCCACTAACCATTGGCAGAAATCATCCCCGAACAAGGGAAGGGACAAGATTTTTCTAACTGACCTATCCATGCTTGGCCTGAACAGCTGCACAGCGCGATCACACGTGCCTGCTAATGGCAACCGAGCGCCGTGCCTGAGTCAGGGCAACATGAGCAAGGATTCAAGCAGAACAGCGCTGGGATCTAGCGCACCGAGACGAGTACTCGGCATGTTTGTTCCGCGGAAGAAGCACGGCTGATCTGCCGGCTATGTTACGCGGGCCAGATACGGCACCGTAGCCCACTTCGATCTTTGGGCTGGGCACAAAACGCCGACCGGAAGATCTCACTCCAGCGGCGATCGCCGCCTACTCCACCGTCGAGTTGTCCATCGTGTAGGGACCCACAGAGCTGCGAGCTGGAGGGTAGGCGTGGCGAGCGCCTTTGGTGTGTGAGAAGCGCATGTCGCCCGCATGCGATCGCGAGCTTCGGGGGAGCAAGCCCTCGGCCTGATCAGCCGAGGCAAACTCACCTTCCGACAAGGGCCCAATGACCGAGACCCTCTGATCATACACCTGCTGAGCAGAGGTCGGGACATTGGCGATAGCCGAAGATGCCCAGACCCCTAGCTTCTGAACCGCATGTCGGGCTGCTTCCTCCATGAGCGCCGGGGGACCACCTCGAGCTTCCAAGGCTTGCCCTTCCTCATGCGAGCGATGAGCCAAAGCTTCCTGGCGCACGAACTGCAGCTGGTTCACGCGTAGCTTCGATCGAGCCCGCACATGGAAGTCGTCATCGCTGAGCGGGAACTCGTCGGTGTAAGTCCCCACGTCCTCCGGGTATTCAGCGCGAGCGCTGTGGTACCAGGGCGCGATCACCGCCGAGAGCTGCGCGAACTGCTGCACGTGGTCAGGACCTTCCACGCGAGCTCGCTGCTGTCGACAGGCCTGGATAGCGTTGATGAACGCAGGCCCGGAGATGTGGCTGACCGACAACCATGTTCCAGGAACGGACGTTCGTCCGCACTTGAGGTCGATCCGGTTGCTGGCATCCCTGAACCGGAACTCGACCCGATCGGCGTCGTTGCCATAGCCCTCTGTGCCGAGAGGTCGCACGGAGCTCGCAGTTGCTGATGTCACTCGCCACCACCGATCCCCGAGGTCCGATCGTGTACACCCGGGCTCCGACCTCGAAAGAGGTAACGGAGACCTTCCAACCCACAAACACCGAGATGACGATCGAGTGTCGGAACCAGCCTTCATTGGCGGTCCTGATCAAAACCTCGTCGCAGAAGTGCTGCTGAACCGAGAGGTCGGAAACTCCCAGTGAAAAAGGACCTCATTGCCATTGAATGACAGGCCATGTGAAAGGCTGAAAAGCAGGGTGCGCGAGAGCCTTGCTCGCACAGGAGTCCCACTGATCCTCCCGTCCGAGAGGACATCGTGAACAGCAGAACTGCCATGATGCCATCGAGCGTGTAGTTCGCGAACAGCGAACAGTGATATCCCCGAGTTCGGGCATGACCTGGTCCCTCTCCGTCAGAACGTTGATGGAGCTCGCGGCATTGGAGATGATCTCCTCCACTAGCCAGTTCTGAAATGGAGAGATGATCCTCTCATCACGATTGTCGACGACCAGAAGGTAGCTCCTCGCAGGATCGCTCTCCTCCACCACGACCTGCTGCACGAACTCAGGCCGCTGAACAGCGAAGGGATTGTGTGCTGCGGGAGCCCCTCGATCGCGACGGCTTCGGCGATCGTCTCGGCCCCAGCCGGTTCCCCAGTCGCCGGATGCGGCAGGAGGTGCAGCCGGGTTTTCCGGAGCCTCTGCCTGTGTCCCTTGATCTTGAGCTGGAGGGAGCCTCCGCGGCAACCCGAACTGTGGGATCGACGGCTGCTGCTGCTGCCCCGATAAGGCCCAGCAGGTGGGAACGGCATTGCTGCAAAGCTGGATCTAGCTGTCCCACGCCGATCTTTTGGATATGGGCCGATCGGCTAGTTGCCAAAATGGCCACAGATAAGAAATATCACGGCTGTTCTTGTGATCGCGAATCTCATCTCCTAATTCCTACCCACCAAACCGATAATTAGGAGACGTCTGTATGCTGTGTGGGTGTAGGTGTGGATGTATGCGTGCGCCAAAACCGCCCAAACCCAAGATCACTTCCAAAGCTGCGGCCTTGCCCTCATGACTCACCAAATGGCTGAGGCACAGTTGGTCCATGGCATCACTGTCACTCGCCGGGGCCATGGCTTGATGTTGCTGCGTCGCAAACCAGGTCGACTCTAACTCTACAATAAAGCTCTGCGCAAAGCCAGTGGACGACGCGCTGCTGCTGAAACACTGAGAACTGGATGTTTCAAAATTGCTTCTGAGCAGGATGCATTGCAAACCAAGCGAGAGTACACAGAGGTCCCACAAAAGGCCCCCTGCACTGGAGTAGAGTCGCGTCAGCGAATAATTCACATTAGCTGACGAAGAGTGACAAACAACCAGACAATGCGGGGTGCCTTGTGACTCACGTCGAGGCCTCCTTTGGATTGCTCGCTCAGAGAGCCGGAGACCCACCTGCGAACAAAAGGGTGTCATCACGCTGTGAACTGAAACTGATGATCCAGCCATGCCCCCGTCAACTGTTGCATGCTCGTCAATTGCAACAGTCGGAGCTACGACTTCCGGCTGAGACATAGGTCTACACCATCAAGATCTAGGAAGTGCAACTGTCTTCAGTGTACGACACACTGGCCGTCCATTTCTCTTTCTGATGATGGCAGGGCACGGCAATGTAAGTAACCGTGGAACACGAGAGCTGAGGCCCGTCATGCTGTCTCCAAAGCCTGAGCACATGAACTTCGGAACGGGCACATGGCACGTCCGCCATCTCGGCATGCCGAAGCAGGAGAAACACGAAGACCAGGCGCCAAATGGCGCTCGTGGACGGGGCGTTGAACACCGACGGTCTGGTGAAGACAAGTGATTGTGGCACTCGCACAGCTGGCCTTTTATCATGTGGGAAGCAGCCTAGTCCTGGAATTCTCAAACAAGATCCCCAGCAGCTGCAACAGCCCGCGCCTCCATTTGTTTTCTACCGCATCTTGAATCGCTCGGTCGGTCACTATGGCAGCATGGGACCTTCGGCAATGACTTCTTCAGGATACACGCAATTCTTGAAGAGCAGAAGAGCATGAGCCATCTTCTATCGTGGTGGCCACTCGCCTGCAATTTCCGCTCTTCTTCTTTTTCAGGGATGAAGAGCTCCGTGGGATCATTACCGTCTTTCTGCAAGCTGAGAGGGGACAAGACCCCTCGGCGCAGCCTCGTACGCTCTCGGATTGCGGGCCAGAAGAAACCCCAGCAGCCGAAGTCATAATGGCACTTAGAAGACGACGTTTACATGTTAGAGTGCACCGCCACCCCTACCAGAGCCACGAAGCCGTCACGCCCCCACCTCCTCTGCACCAGCAACGCAGTCTGACATCTACTATACTCCTGCACACTAACACTCTGACTTCCCTCCTCTTCCCTCCCTCCTACCCTCTTCTTTTTGGCGATGGGCTGGAGGGAGTTGTCTCGCCCCCACACCAGTGCGCACCCACGTCCCTTCTTCAGTGCAGACAAGGAAGTGAGGGAACCGGGCACACATGGCACGCTGCGGCACTCCCCCTGTAGCTCTCCATGTGCCCCGGCGTTTGGTTTTTCAAAGGAGTTGGCCTGCAACTCTGCAGTGTCCGACTGCAGCTCATGGCTATAATCCGGACGAGTGGAGCTCAAAAACGGCGGGAGATTCCATTTGCATGTGTCATGCTGCTGATCTCGCATCATGCCCTTCCTCCAGAGGGAAATCAAGTGCTCGAACTGGTTGCAGACGCTGTCCGCCTGTCAAGCGGCGGCTAAAAGAAAGCCACGCAAAAAGAGCAGTCATGTCATTGAGACATGGGATGACATGAACGGAATGACCGCGAGGCCTGAAAGTCAAACGCAAGCTTCATCGTAGCGAAGAAGTTTGCCGCTGCACGGCCCCACTCCCGAGATCGGGGCCTGAAGCAGAAAAAGGTGCCGAGAAAGCTTTGGGAAATTTCTCATGCAACTCGGACCCAGACAAAGCTTTTTGTGGGTCGCCCTTGCCGCCAAGGCAGGACTGGTCCCAAATTGCTAGGAGCTTCTGCCTGGGCCGATTGGGACAAACGAAGTCCCTGGGATGTCCCGGTGAGGCACCGAAGCAGTGTTGCGCGTCACAAAAAGCATGGGGTCTCTTGGTCTCCGAACTCGAGGTCGACAGCACTTTGTGGCCTGCGAAAATTCCCCCCCTCACGGACAGAGGGAACAGTACGGACCGGCTTCAGAAAGCTTTTGTTTGCATCTCAGCTTGGCGCTGCCCTTGTTGTGGCTCTTTGCCATGAAACTGCCTCAGATGCCCAGTCAGTGCCTTCTCTCCGCCAAGAGAGGCCTTGCAGAACAAGGCCATGGCTCTTCAGGAGCTTTCCGCCCAAGTTGGCGAACCCAAAGTGCGCAAGACCTGTCGAACTGCGAGCTTCTCCACTCCTGTCCTACACTCTGGTTGTGGAAGCGACGAAAACGCAGTCTGTAAACTTCCAAATCAGAGCATATCGGCTCTTAGGTCCCAGCTTGGATGCAACAGCTGCGAACAGCATTGCCTTCCCAACGGCAAACCACTTGCAGCGCATCTCTAAGGCTTAGAATCCTTACTCTAGATCCAAAGCAGACAGATCTTCCGCCAATGTAAGATAAGCACAAAAAACATGCCGGAGTGACAAACAGTGAGAGCAGCACCGGAATCGCAAAGTCAAACACATCAGTCTTCATTGTGTAGCAGTACGGTGGTGCCAACCTGGTCAAGAAGATATCCCTGCCCTCTTCGGGATCCATCGTGCAACGGTCACTGTAGGAAGCTGCACAAGTCTCGACCATGCAGCTGCGCATTCAATTTGGAAAGGACCTCCTGACTTGCGGGTGGGCATTGAGTGGGGCTTGCCTTCGACCTTCCTATGTCCCTGTCCGAAGGTACAGTACCTTCAAGTGGTGACGACTGATCCATGTAAACTCCAAGCGAAGCCACGCCCATGTAGGCTGCCCGGCATTATGCAGCAGTCGTGGCCGCGCATGAGAGTGCCTCCCCAGGCATCCACAGCCATCTGTGCGGCCTGGCTTTCGATCAGGTTCGGAAATCTGCTGCGAATAGGCCTGCGAATAGGCACTGCTCATATCCTGCCTGCTCAAGGTTGCCAGTGCTGCCATTTTTAACGGCAATCCACGACCTTTGCGGGTCTTGCCCTGGGTGCCAAACGTGTACTGGTTTTGGGTCTGAGTTCCCCACTGGTCACAGAGCCATAACGCTTTTCTTGCTCCTGGGTGGAGCACAAGTGGCGCTTTAGCCGAAGCTTGGCAAGTCTAAATCACCGCCGGACATCAGTCAAATCAGCCAAGTTACTTCTGTCCCATTCCGAGGATGGCAGAACTGCGACGGGCACAAAGGTATCAGCTCAGGCTCCAACGAAGAAAGATGAACAGAGTAGGCAGTAAGCACGCACAAATCATTCCATTCGCAGTGTTCAATGCGCTGCATTTTCACCTCGAAACCTTCTTGGGAGTCTTCCTTCGCAGCTCCGAGCACAAACTCTCAGGGCCGCATTGAAACCTCAGACCATCCAGCAGAGGGAGAGTGTCGTCAAACACTTTACTATGTTCTGCTTGACGGAAGGAAATGGAAAGTCGCAAAGTGGCAGTCTTCATCCAAGTGAAACTGTCGCTGCAAGGTCCAGAGCAAGGTCAAAGAGACCTGCCGATGGCACGCTATGGTGTATCACGCGCCTGCTCCCCCATGCTCCCCCAAGCTTTCCGAAGTCCAAGTATGTGATCTCTTTGCCTCCCAGTGGTGCGCAGCAGCCACGGCCGCTGAGCCCCCGAGCGCGTCGGAGCAGCCGCTGGCAAGGCTGAGCGCTCGTGGCCACGGCCCTGCGACACTCTGGGAGCTGGGCGCTGGATCCGCGACTCAAACGACCATAGACTTAGCGACATCTCAGTCAGTGCCTTCCACAACAAATGCCGCAATGGCCGAGTTGGTGCCGATGACCCGTTCTCTTTCGTCGCCTGACACAAAGAGATCTGCAGGATTAGCTGAAAAATCTCCATGCCTATGCATGCTGCAAGCAGAATCGGATTGCAGGGCTGGACCTGGTTCAGCAGCGGAAACCGAACAGTCACGGTGCAGCAGGGCAATTGCCAACCGCCAGCGTCCGTGCCTCAACAGTCGGTGGCAACACATGACAGCCTGTGGAGGGTCGGTTGAGGGGTGCGTGGACGTGGGCGCGTGGGCGCGTGACGACAATCTGGACATGGGCCGAATGTTCGTATGAATTGCTCGTTGATGTTTTGGCTTCAGGTGTGGGGGCAAGGGCTCCGCCTGAAGCTTTCGCCGGATGGCCCTTTGCTTAGCAGGCAATACAACATGTCTCTATCATGTACCCCAAAAGAGTGTACCGAGTGCAAGATTACGCACACGCACACTTGCAGCAGGTCGTATTCGATCAACAGTCACAGGTGTTGTGGCTCTTATTCAATCGGTTCGATGTTTTGCTCCTGTCTTTTTAATCCCCATGTCCGATTTCATTCGAAGAGCACTCAAGGCTTTCACAAGCATAAAGAGCGTGTTGATCAAACGTGCAACTGCAACACTTCACAAACAAGCGGACAGCATGGACATGCAACTGCTGATCAAGCTCTTTAATGCACTAGCTCTGCATGAAAAACTTTTTTCAAAATGAAAGTGAAATTAAGATATGGATATCCAAAGACGATCAAACGTCCGTGGCACATCATTCATTACTTTCTGCAGCTACAGAGTCATTCGTCAATGACTCCTTCCCATCCAACACCATAGCCTTGTTAGTGTGGCTAGGAGCATCATTCGCAATGACTCCTTCCCATCCAACTTCATCCAACACCATAGCCTTGTAAGTGTGGCTAGGAGCAAGAGCGCGACACCCCCTGCTTCGAGTCTTGATGGACATCTTTGTTACTTGGGCGTTTGGTACAGCGGTAAAACAAACACACACACACACGGAGAAGTGGCGAAAGACCATATCCAACGGCGTTTGCCCTTATCTTCCAATCCAACGCGATTAACCTCAGTATGATGAAAAACCTGTCAGGATGCATGATTTTGATCTGCAGCGGAATCACAGACAGGACGGAAACAATGTGCAGCGAGGATGTTAGACTAGATGCGGTGTACATTCATCGAGCAGGTACACACCGGTGGCCAACCGATGCTTCCCCCACCATACCATAGCTTCGTTGCGTCAGGTAGGTATGGTGGGCCTGACGCCCCTGCTTTCGAAACAGAGTGAAATCAGCAAGTCATCGCCAGAACCCTCAGCTTATAATCAGGGTGTACACACACACACACCCCTCTTTCGAGGGGGAACGAGCCTTGATTCCTGATTATCGTCCTGACATGTCTGACTGCAATCACTGCCGGTGACCTGCTGAGGATTTCTGCAAGGCGTGCTGAACAAGCTGAAGCGTATTCGGGAAGCGTTTCCTGGGACCAGGTGTTGCCTGAACAATGCGGTCACCATGCTTCTGCAGAAAGCTCAGCATGAGTGGTGCTCTGTTAGGCACGTAAAAATCGTCATTTAGCGCCTTAGTGGCTCCCATGCGTCGACGAAATTGCTGTTTTACACATGGTATGATTTTGACTCGAACTCCGACCGAATCTTCATCCATCATCCTGAGTCTGCGCTGCTTGGATACTGTGACTTACTTGACTCATGGTCACAGTCGTTCGATAGTTCTGCAGAATCCGGATCATCGTTCCCCTCTGGATTTGTTGTCCTGATATTCTCAGAGTTGCAAGCGTAGTCGGAGCTGCAAATGTTGTCCGAGCCTGCGTATGCACTGGTAAGATCGTCGCTGGCTGAGCTGGACATGTTATGATTCCTAGTGTTTGCTCGAGCACAATGATCTGCCTGGACAAGAGACGAAGTTGTAACATGACATGTATGCACTGCAAAATGCAAAGCAGCAAGAGGAAACGAGAGAGAGAGAGAGAGAGAATTGGCGTGGTCCTTTTGTCCAACAAGCAGCTGATCACATGGTCATTGCGTTCTGATTCCACTCATTCGCGTCCCTGACGTCAGGAGCGGCCCGAAAGAAATGCACTGCATCCAGAGTGGTCAATGTCGTGATCGGTTCTGTGAACGGAATATGCCTGCCATTCTGATGTAACTGAAAGCAGGGCAGATGCGGGCAGCGTCCCGTGACTTCTCTGATCCTGTAGGTGAGGATTTTCATCACTGCATCGACATTGTCAGAATTATGGCATACCAACGAAAAGAAAGACCAGCGGTTCGTTCCTGGTACATCTGTCTGCAGGAACGAATACTGTCACACGGACTGTCTGGCTTTCGACTGGAAAGCCAGACTGTGCAGCTGTACGTTTCATGGCGTCAGGAACAGTAAGGCAATCCTAGTGTGACCTGACAGGCGAAATTAAGGGTGCGGCATTACCTCATGTTGTGGTCAACTGTTGTTCAGCTGGCTTGGAATTCGCAAGCTGCAAATGCACTCATGTTCAAGGGAGAGAGAGAGAGAGAGACACAAGCCGTAAAAGCACCACTCAACATGGAGAGAGAAAGGTGACATTTTAAGCTCGAAAAACGCGCAGCAAGCTGCAAAAGTTCTTTGTGGTTGAAACCAAGATGACGGTAGGTTTCAATTAAGTCCTCCACCTGAGGTCGCACCAAACGAATTGGTCGAGTGCGTCTTCTGATACTCAACGCTCTGGCACTGAAACCTGAAAGTGCAGCTGATTTGGAACCTGCAGAGCGTAACGATCGGAGAGTCGTCTCATTGGCAGGCTGTTGCATCGTGATGGTCCCTTGTTGCGTCGATGTGATGGATCCTAGCAGTTCCTCCCCTGGCACATGTTCAAGTTCGATGGGTAAACCATAGAAATCAAGTCGGAAAAGTAATCTTGCCCAATCTGTCTGAAGCTCGGAACGGCGCAAGAAAAAGCATCGGTTGTCCGCGTACCTGAAACTGCGTAGCAAACCTGCATCCGCAAGGTGGGTACGCAAGCTCCGGATCGTCAGAAATTCCTGTTCTGCTGCAACCAGCGCACAAAGAACAGGTGCCAGCGGCGATCCCACGCATGCTCCTTGTATCTGACAGTAGGTATCCAGCCCTACTTTGAAGTACGCAGACTGCAACAAGAACTCTGTCAGCTCCATGACATGTTGGATCCGCAGCACCTTGGTGTTGGATCCTGGGAATCTTCGCTGTCCCTTGAAAACTCGCAGGCCTCTGGTGCCTGCTTTGTGGTCCACCTGAAAGGCCAAGTCTTCGGCTGGTTGGCCGAAGTGTTCTTGCAATCTGCAGAGCGTCAACTGCAAAGCTGCACAAATGCGTGAATGTGGAACAGAACTGCAGAATCCGACAAGGTCCTGCTGGATCATCACCTGTTCCTCGTCGTCGGGATCCATGCGTTGCAAGTGTCTCCATGCTAGTTGCAATGCACTCATGACAGAGTTGACGTTCAACGTGGAACCTGAGGGAAACAGAATCTGCATGATGGAATACAACGCGGTAGCCAGAAATGAACTTGCCCTGGTGTGCCAACACTTTGTGTAGGCAATAATCGGCCTTGCCTTGCTGAATTGTTTGGATCCTTTTGGTAAGATCCTGGCATTCGGCAGTCCTTTGTTCCACTGCAACACCCATTCATATACCTGCAACTCTGGATGTTGGTTCTCAAAGTCCTGTCGCAAATGCTGAACGATCCTGGCCGCACCGTTCTTGCAATGCTGGAACACTGCTGGATCACCGAACGTTTTGCATAGCAGCTGATGATAGTAAACTGGACAGGCAATGAACAAAGTTGGGAAAATGATCTGCCGGCCCTAGTACTGAAGCACGAAGGGGTCGGATAGCCTGAGTCACAGCCTTGGGATCCCATGCCGTGTGGCTTGATGCCTGCACTGCTTGTTGATGTAATTCCCATTGTTGATCTACCCACCTTGGTAGCTGCGCCGATACCTGAGATGGGAGTTTCCAGTGTTTGCACCAATTCCGCAAAGTCCTTAGCGCTTCTGCGCGCCACTTGTCACCTGAGAAGCAGGTGGCGTCGGCGAGGTTCGCATTGGCTAAACAAGTGCGCGGGATGACGTCGGCAGCTGCGCACATCAAGTGTCCTGAAATGATGGCTGCGTCCTCGCCCTTGGCATGAAATTGGATACAGGTGCACTTGACCGAGGCAGTCCGGCTCCAATTCTTCATAAATGATCTGTAGTTGAACACTAGTTGCGTCAAGGGCTGTCCTTATCCTCAGGATGAGCTTATCGGGTGGCAGGTGCAAAGGCGGAAAGTTGCATCTCTCCAGTCGAATGATATTCCGAGTGAGAAGTCGAACCTCAGTGCGAAGGTCATGCGCTGCCGGCAACAGTATCAGCGATGTTGCGAGGGGGTTAGGTCCCCCTTCCGATACCTGAGAGCGTTCTGTAGGTACTTCCGGGCCCTTGTCTGCCATGGTTCATCCACGAATTTGAGAAGTCGAGCCCTGAGATACAACGCAGTCAGAGGAGTGTTCCTGGATCGGAGGATTTTTGCTTCTTCGAACTTTTTCTTGGCGTTGGACCCTAGGCGATACAGCGAAACACAGATTTCAGAAGAACTGGCTAAACTTTCGCTGTTGAGCGCAATCCCTCCATGTCGGTACTTGGCATGTCGATGAGCACGGCGAACGAACCTGATCCCTGTAGCCGGAGCTGGTAATACAAACTTCGGTTCATGTAGTCGCAGCCTGCTCAACAATTGTCCTACCCATGGTGCATTGAGAATGGGCTGGTAACTCCGAATCAATGATGACTCCAGGGCCAACCTGCGTTCCATGTCTGGAGCTTGCTGCAGAACGATACAGATACCTTGGTAAAAATTACCTTGATGGTGCCAGATCTTCAGGGCAGGTTCATAGTATGCACTCCGATCCCGACTCAGTTGAATCAGCTTTCGTCGCCTGGCAAGTTCTCTCCGGTGTACTGTTTGTCCGGTAGATCCAACGTACAGTTGGGCAGCTGAACGAAAGCCGATGTGAGTGGTCNGACTCAGTTGAATCAGCTTTCGTCGCCTGGCAAGTTCTCTCCGGTGTACTGTTTGTCCGGTAGATCCAACGTACAGTTGGGCAGCTGAACGAAAGCCGATGTGAGTGGTCCTGGCATACGCGACCGATTCCTGTGTGTGCCACTCCCAAGAGTAATCAGAAGGCACTTGACATGCATGGAAAAGATGACGAAGCTTGCTGAAAAACTTTGTAGCGAAGAAACCTTTGGTTGAAAAGGTGGCCTGTACAAAAGTCGAGCACGTACCCAAAGAAAGCGGTCCAGGATTCTGTGTGGCAAAAGCTGAAAGAGTGCTGGAAGTATTAGTGCGAACCATCGGAAAAATGCCTGTAGAAAACGAACCGTCTGAGCTCTCGACACTGAGTTGACAGAATCGGTGGTGCGACGTTTGGCTCTGGTTCGGTCCTGCGCTGGGAGTCACTCCTGACCTAGCACGTAACAGGTGGCGATGAGGTTGCACAGGGAGCGTTCACCTATCTTCGCGGCAGCTGTGACTGGCAAGCCCATCCAACTGCTATGGCATCGGTTGCATGGCGGTTACCTGGAGGTACGCGGCCTATCGCTGCTAACAGTTCGTCACTGGCCGTTCGAACCTTAGGCATCTTCTCCTTGCCGACTCGATGTGAAATCCATGCATTGGTGGTGGCCAACTTGTAATTATCGACTTTGCACTCATCGAGAAAGGGTACCTGATCTGTTCTCTCGAACGTTTGGACGGTTTCCAAAGGGTCTGCGAAATCCTGGTCCGGCACACCTGTTGGTGAAAAGTCAGGGCTGGGAACGATTGTGGGTCATCGTCTTTGGCTTCATCCTGAGCGGGTTCATGTTCCTGGTCTGAACCTGCTTCATCCATACGTCGCGAATGCCAACAGTGCTCGAGACTCCTAACTGTGCTGTCTGGTGTCTCGGTGGTGCTGTGACGCCTGCGGTAAGATGGTGGCGTTGGATTGGACCCTGAACTCTTAGGTGTAGCCGCGGCTTTCGGTGTCACGGTGCTTTTGGGGGGCGGGTTGCTTTTTGGAGGAGGTATGTGAACCGGAGTCCTTGGTGCTGTGGATGCGGCGGGGCTCGGGGCTTCAGGTCTCGCGAATCCAGAAACGCCTGAATGTCTCGGCTCTCCGGAACTTCGAAAGAAATTTCCTGTCCGTCAAACTCGTCGTCGAGATTCGGGTCCCTGAAAGGTGAAAGATGCACACCTGTTGCTGTCACATCCACTCCGGAAACACTGGACTCCGAATCTGAGGCGACTATGCTGTGATTGAGTTCTATAACTCGAGGCGACGTGAGCTCACAGCCGAACACAGCTCTCTGCCGGACATTGAGATATACTCTGACCTGAACTCACGCTCAGCTATGCTTTCAAGTGCGTGTCTGAACACATCCGTGGCGGTAGGCGGTACCTGAAGAGAGAGAGAGAGAGACAGAGAGAGAGAGAGAGAGAAATGCCTGACTCCGGTGCAAAGTTTTGCTCTGGGGCCACGGTCCGGGTTGGAAAAACTGCTTCATGGCCCTAGAGGTGTTTTGAAGATGATCGCATGGACATCCCACCAGCGACGGTTCGACACTGATGGTATTGTACCCGATGCTCTGGCCAGTGCCTATTGCTACTTTGCCACAGTGAAATGCCACATCAAGAACCAGCTACACAAAGAAATCAGCACTAGGCTGATTGGCAAGCATAGGCCGCCGAGAAGAGTATATTAACGCGACTGGCTCGGCCGATACAGCAATTCAGAAGCCACTCGAACTGGCTGGGACTACAAACTGTAAGTTCGGGATGCGATTCCATGAGAACCTTTTTCGGAATAAGGCGGTATGAGGCGAAGCCCCGAAAAGGCGGAATGGGGCAAAGCCCCGAAAGATTGTCATGTGTTGAAAACAGCTTGCACGAGTGATTTCTCATGTGCCCGAAACCGAAGCGTTGACACTTGCCTGATCAAGTTAAACAGCCTGCAGGAAATCAACGAATGTGTTGACAAGTTGCGGACAATTGGGGAGGCACGTGTGATGCGATCTACAGACTTTGACGGCCTGAACCTTCCAAAACCTGCTTAATAGCTGCATTATACGAACACAAACGTATGGGGGGAGGACTGGGCTAATACAGGAGGCGCAAAACTACGAATATTACTTACAGGCACGCAACAGGGGCCAGCTGGGCCCAAATCATATGTTTTCGACCTACCTAGACTCTGTTGGTCCATGTCTGCTTGGCAACACTGGATGCAGAGGCTCCCAAGGAGGTTGTGTGGCTCGGTCGATCAATATGGGGCCCGAATTGGCTTCGAAGTGCAAAAAACGCGAAAGTTCCTGCTGAAACTGAAGGGTATATAGTTTTGCGTAACTTTGCTAAGTTGAACACCAACCGGCCCCCAGTGTCGCTAAACCGTCGCTAACCGTCGCTAGGCCAAAACTAAACCCTAAACTACCTCTTCCGGGTAGCCCAAACCGTCACTAAACCGTCGCTAAAGCGTCGCTAAGTGTCGCTACTACTTTCCTTGACCCTACCCGGCCTTACCCCCAAACCGTCGCTAAAGCGTCGCTAAGCGTCGCTAAGTGTCGCTAACCCCGCCCCGGGCCGCCCCGGACACCTTTATGATCCCTTGCTAGCCCTTTGCGGCTTTCACAACCGCTTTTGGTGCCTGGCCTCACTTCACGAAAGAATGTGCCTCACCGGACCTCGCACAACCCACACAGAGCAAAAACCGCTCAAGCACGTTCCTCCTCCGGTTTCAGCTGACCAAAACATACGGAGCCGAAAACACCCCGCTCCACAAAATTGACATCAAACCCCAAAACACTCTTTCGAACGAAATATGAGATTAAAACCTTTAGCAAGCAATGTTTCGACCGAACAGATTTCTGTCGAGCAGACTGAGTCAATCCTGCATGTTTTCGAGTGAAGTAAACCTTTAGCCGAGTACTCTTTTCGAGCGAACAAAACAAATTCAACACTAAACGCTCCTTCGCAGAACGCACACTTCGTTTAAAATCTCCAGACAACTCCTGTTCCAACGAAGAACGCTCTAGCGAGTGAATCAGGTAACTTCCAGCATTCTTCTTTCATGGTTTTGAATCTGAAACCGGGCACACAGCAAACCCTGACAACTCCAGGCCAATTTTGAGGGTGGCAACCCCAACCCAAAAGGAGTGAGGCCAACAGGGACGGGGGAAGTCGAAGACGGACCGGTTTCGTTCCAGTCTTGCTTCGGAGCTCTCGCCGACCGGCAACAAGACCAACACACGGAGAAGTGGCGAAAGACCATATCCAACGGCTTTTGCCCTTATCTTCCAATCCAACGCGATTAACCTCAGTATGATGAAAAACCTGTCAGGATGCATGATTTTGATCTGCAGCGGAATCACAGACAGGACGGAAACAATGTACAGCGAGGATGTTAGATGCGGTGTACGTTCATCGAGCAGGTACACACCGGTGGCCAACCGATGCTTCCCCCACCATACCATAGCTTCGTTGCGTCAGGTAGGTATGGTGGGCCTGACGCCCCTGCTTTCGAAACAGAATGAAATCAGCAAGTCATCGCCAGAACCCTTAGCGTAGAATCAGGGTGTACACACACACGCACACACACGCAGACCCTTACATGCATACATACATATATATACATGCATGCATACATACATGCAGACAGTCACTCTTGCGCATACACACCCGTACATGACTTTCAGGATACCTTCAGCTCAACCTGGGATGTGCTCTGCTTGTGTCAACAGCGCCTGGCGAGAGCTCCAAGGGCAGAGTTGGTCACCGAGGAATGCCGGTATGCCTTTGCGAAACTGCCGCAAAACGGCGCAATGGCGCTGCGCAAGCGGCTCGTGTGACCCGCCTTGCAGAGTCCGAAGGCCCTTGTCCAGCTGCGGGACGTGGCAGAAGTCACAAGAAAAGCGTTCCTCAAGTGGCGGAGCAAAGACGTACCCTCCAATAGGCCGGAACCTTCGAAGGGATAAGGCCCAGACGTTTGCAAGTTCTGGGCCGAGTAGCTGCGAAGCAGCTCCGCGGCGACGCTCCAAAAATTTGCCTCACGATGGGCATATGTAGGAGAACACGAGGCTGGGCAGTGTCTTTGCGCAGCAGACACGTTAGCCGCCAGACACTCGCCATCTGCAGCCAGAAAGAACATCGCCAGGTTCCACAGCATGGCAGTTCTGAAACCGCGTGCCCAAGCGGCAGAAGTGCAGGACGCCGCGACCGAGCTCCAGCTTGCGACATCTGGACGGCAGAAATCCCAAGCCAAGCCTGCAAATCGTCTTATGGGCCACCAGCCTAGGAATCACTGCCAGTGTGTGCACGTCTGAAGAGCCTCATCATCCCTAGATCATCCCTAGGAAGTAGATGGGAAGTAGGTTGAGTGGGCATGCAGCTACAAGTAGGATTCATCTCTCGATCACGCGCAAGGCACGCTCCAGGAGCTGCACAGGAGCTCGCCACATCCCACCTCAGAGGCACTCGTGCTTTTAATTACTTGTCTCAGAGGCAAGATCCTCGCTCGCTGGGTAAAACGTTTTTTTTTCGCGGTGGCCACGGGCCGCAAGCCGCGGGCCGCAGGTCGCAGGGGCCGCAGGCCGCGGCCCCAAACCCTAAAAGCAGTGGGTGGGTGCGAAACCCTGAACCCTGAAAGGAGTAGGCTTGAGCACTAAAAGGAGTCGGGTGGGTGCGAAACCCTGAACCCCAAAACGGGTGAGTGGCTACGAAACCCTCAGACCCCAAAAGGAGTGGGTGGGTGCGAAGCCCTGAATCCTAAAATTTTGAGAACCAAACCCTTGTCGTCAGGGAGCGTCCATGCAAGGAGCGCGAAAGTCGAATCAAACAAAACTCCACAGGAGCTGTGGAGAATTCTGGATGCGAGCAACTTTCGAACTAGAAGCGGCGTTTGCAACGTTTAGTTTGGCGTGCGAAACGCCGCGCCCGGCTGCTACTACTACTACTACTGCTACTGCTACTACGACTGCTTGAAAGCCCTTTTAACCCCTTAAGCCACCTTTTGATCCCCCCTTAAACAAAGCCCCGCTGAAGCTCCCCCTCAAAGCCCCCCCCTTAAGCCTGTAATCCTTCAAAAGTCTCCTTAAAGCCCATGTGACGTCCCCCTTTAAGCCCCTCCTTAAACCTCTTTGAGCCCCTTTAAAGCCCCTTGAAGGGTGCCCTCTGTGTGAGTGGGTGTGAAGCCATGAACCCTAACAGGAGTGAGTGTCTACGGAACCCTCTTATCCCAAAAGGAATGGGTGGGTGCGAAACCCTGAACCCTATAAAAGGAGTGCGAACCCCAAACCCCAAAAGCAGTGGGTGGTTGCGATACCCTGAACCCTAAAAGGACTGAGTGGCTGCGAAACCCCAAACCCACGTGGCCGCCGGCCGCGCGTAAATACTACCACTATGCGCTCGCTTGCCGGCTTAACATCGTTTGGCAGCACTCCACAAGCATACATTGCGGCAGGTCGCCGGCTTTGCCTGTGCTGATCTCAGCATTCTGAACCAGCACATCCGGCGCAATCTTTACGGCCTCGCGGCGTTTTGCAAGGCTTATGAAACTGGCTTTGCAGGAGGCATGTGCTGAGAGAGGGAGGCCATGCTTCCTTGGAAGCAAAACCACAACTTCGCAGCAAGGCTGCTCGTGATAGTTGAGCATCTCACAATGCTTGTTGTTTCAAACACAGAAGAAAGCTTGGCCGAAGGAGAATGGCAACACAGCTGGGCCTTCATCTGCTGTAGACTTTCGCGAGCTTGCAGCCAAGTCGAGACCTGCAAGTACCAAAAACTTAAACTGCGTGTTCGGCATAAGCGCAGCACCTTCACAACTTTGGCGACCATGGCTTGGGTTGGTTGAAGGCCACGCTCGCGTGCAAGCTGGAGTAAACCTCTCGTATGCGGCAGTGCTTCTGGCCAGGACTGCAGCTGGGCCAAAGGACACACCAGCACGGATCAGCACCTGCGGCTGCAGCGCCAGCGGCTGCAGATGCGAAAGTGATACGGTCCTCAAAACTGGCCACATCAAAATCGCAACTGCGGACCGCTGCCGTCAGTCCAGTTATTCTGTGGAGCAATCTAGTCGTAACTGTCCAACGGAAGAATTAAAGCAATCCTTGGAAGTGGCGTTGGGCGAATGTGGAATGAAAGCTGCCAGAGGGTTGGCAAAATCAATGAGCCAACGACGAACGAAGAAATAAACGAATGCATGAAAGAAAGAGTGACTGAGTGGACGAATGAAACTGAACGAATGAATGCATAATTGCATGAACGAACGAATGAATGCATGCATGCATGCATGAAGCAAGGAAGGAAGGAATGCATGAATGCAAAAAGCACTGAATGCATGAATGCATGAAGTAAATTGATGTAATGAATGCACGAATCAATGCATGCAGGGATGCATGAATGCAAGGCGAATGAATGAATGTGGATGGATGAATGGACGAATGGATGAATGGATAAATGGATGGGATGAATGGATGCATGGATGGATGAATGAATGAACCAATGGTAACTAGCAATGGATGCAAAAATGTATGCGTTTTTTTGTCTTGTTGGGTTTTTTTTGTCATTTGCTTGATCTGAGGGGACGGGATGGAGGGAGGGACGGAGGGAGGGAAGGGTGGATTTTTTGTGGGTGTTTTTCCTAAGGGAAACATGAATTCCCTCACATTTTTGACGGATTTGGTGCCATTCCCCCTAGATTTTTCTTGAGGGAACCGTACGTTAAGGAAAACGTATATTACCTTGGTTTTTCTAGGGAAACGACATTTTGGACGGATTTCGTGCCATTTCCCTGCGTTTTCCTGAGGGAAACCTACGTTGCCTTGGTTGTTGTTGTTGTCCTGAGACAAGCGTTGTTGTTCTTCTTATTCTTCGTATTCTTCTTCTTTTTATTATTATTCTTGTTGTTCCTGTTGTTGTTACTGTTAGTATTGTCGTTGCCGTCGTTGTTGCTGTGTTTTTTTGTCGCTGTTGTTGTTGTTGTTGTTTTTCCTACTACCCTAGTTGTAGTATAGAGCTTAAAGAAGCAGCAGGGTTTGCAGTTAAGAAAAGCGTGGGGCTAAGGGGGAGGGAGAAAGCAACAAAGTTTGCAGTACAGAAAAAGCGGGGGGGTTGGGGGGGCAGCCCCCCCCCTATTTGCAAACCTTCCAAGAATAACTTTGTTTTCTTCGCTTTTGCCCCCCAGAGCGATTTCGCTTGGCTTCTCCATCTCGTGTGTTGGAGAAGACGCGTTTACTCATTTGTTCGTTTTACTTGAGAGCAGGGTGGACGAAAGGCAGGGGCAAGAAGTAGAAACGCTGAGGGAAAAGCAAGTAGAGAAGCGATACTGTAGGTTGTTCGGCAGGCTTGCGTGCAGGCAGGGCGGCATGCGGGGAGGATGGCGGAGGTTGGGGAGCCTACCGTGTGCACGTTTCGACGCGACGCGCGCGTGGGTGGTTCAGAGCGGGAAGCCGAGAACAGCGAAGCGGAACGCATTGGCATTTTCTCCCGGACCGCGTTCTCAGGCAGAAGCGTCTTCGTGCAATGCCGATGGACCACAAATAAGCACGCATGCCGCATGACAGAATCAGCATCCACGGTAACGATAGCTCAGCCCATTGATACCAAAGACCGACAAGCAAAAGGGGGTTTTGAGGGGAGGGGGAGAGGGGGGCCTTGAGGGGCGGGTCGGGGGGAGGGACCCCCACCCCCAATCGAAAAGCGATGTGTGTGGAAGAATCGAGCAAAAGGGGTGGGGCGGCGTGGGGCCACACCCCCCCCCCCTGCGAACATCTAAGTCCTTGATATATCGAACAAAAGGGCCGTTCTTGCTAAGTTGTCCGAAAAAGAACTATGTAAACAACAACTCCCGCAAGCTCCAAGGAGCTAGCTTTCGTGACACACGAGACTCACTTTCACTCTACTTTGTTTTCTTGCTTTTTTACTCCCCAGCGAATACATCTGTCTCTCGCTTTCTTGTCTGTCGGTGAAGACGTTTCATTCATGATTATTCTATTTTCTTCGCTTTTTACCCCTGGAGCGTTTTCGTGCGGTTTCTCCTTCTTGCGTGTTGGAGAAGACGTGTTTATTCATTTCTTCGCGGCTTGCGAGGGGATTGGGGGGGGGCAGCCCCCGCCCATTTGCAACGAGGGACCCCCTTCGAAGAGGGCTCCGAGGGCGATTTCGCAAGGGATTTCCTTTGACGTGTTGGAGAAGATGTTTTTATTCCTTTAGGAGGAGAAATAGTAAATAGTAATGGTACGAAAGCAAAGCGTTAAAGCAGAGCAGCGGAGAAGCAGAGAAGCACAAGAGCAGAAAAGCAAAGGAAGCAGAGGCAGAGGAAAGCAATGAACAACAAAAAAACAACAAGCAATCAAAGCAGGCAAGAACAGCAAGCGAAAACTTAAAAAGGGAAAAGCGAAGCAGACAATCAGAGAAGCAGAAAAAGCAGAGAAGCAAGAGAAGCGGAAAAGCAAAGAAGCAGAAAAGTAGAGAAGCAAAAAAGCAGAGGAAAGCAAAAGCAGAGGAAAGCAAAAGCACGAAAACAAACACAAAAAAAAACTAAAGCAGGGAAGAGCCGCAAGCAAAAACTTAAAACCAGAGAAAAGCGAAGCAGTCAATCAGAGAAGCACCAGCCGAGAATGAAGCTTCGAGCACTTGCTCCATCTTTGTTTCCTTCCCATTGCTGGATTAAGACCTTCTTCAAAGCTCTCCAACACCAAATTGTTGCACTCTGGCCAAGACTTTGGCAATTGGCAAGGACGACTAGGACTGACTAGGACCAGTGTGCAGTGACCTCTGACCAGGCCGCGGCTGAGAGGTTTGGGGGGCCGGGTCGGCGCAGGGACGAACTCTTCCAAACTGCAGTTGCAGGGCCAGAAATCTCCCACCTATCTCTTGCACTTGCTCGGGCACAGCTGTTCCGAATGCACATGCTTTGATTTTCACTACCTGCAATCGAATCAACTTTTGTGCGACTGTTGTTTAAGCTTACGCCACCTGTCCAGACGCACCTTTGAGGGTCACCTGCTCCAGCTCTGCACATTATAAGAGATATAAGCCTAGAAAGAAAAACCTCCACGGCGAAATCAGGACATACAAAGTCAAGAAGGACAAAGAGCCGAGCATCCACGAGCTCTGCAGGAGCCAAGCGCAACAGAATCTGTGCAAGGTGCCTGGCACAGTTCGGTGCCCACGCTGCTCCGAGTGACGCGAGCAGCGGGCACTCACATCTTACTGGTCACGTGTGATTAAAACCCCGCCAGCTCTCAGCTCGCGCCACAGCGCCCAGAGCTGCACTGGCCATCACTGCATCGGCGCAGCGGCGGGCAGCCAGTCTTGCCTGAGCTTTGAACTGCAAGCTCTGCTTCATCAGCTGAACAGCCAAGATGCAAAAGCTGATGCAGCGAAACGCCAGCAGCCCGCATTTGGGCCGCCTCGCGCGATGGCTGCTTCGTCAGTTACGCTGTGAACAACGAGTTGGAACAGGTCTTGTGCGCAAAGCCGCTTGGTGTGCCTACTGTGGCGGCCACACCAACAGCACCAAGGCACGTCGCTGCAGCAAAGCGCCACTGCCCAGCCTTCCACAAGTCCGACCAAGGGAAAGCCATGGGTTCAATGCATCGAACATTGGAATTTCTATCCATACTATTTATTATCGTCAAGGCGAATGATCTGCAAGCATACGGGCCAAAAACAAAAGCCAAGAGTGGGATCGGCATAGAGGGTAGCTTATGCGAGGAGTGATCAGCAACGAGAGGAAGAGTCATCAGCTGCCGGCAACATAATGAGTCAGGCAGCACACAGCATATTGATCGGAAGTCGTCAAGCGAGAAATTGCGGCAGAATGGTGACGAGCAGGTGGCTTTGTTTGGGACAGATCTACCCGCCAGTGGGGTCAACGAAGAGCAGAAGATCGGCAGTCGACTTGATTCGACAGATGTCAGCATGCAACCTATGTCAGACCTATGTACTGCCTTTCACAATGCACGCAGAAAACCGGGCCCTCGTCCACATGGCCCCCGCTGCCTGTGCTTCAGAGAGGCATGTGTGGCAATAGTCGTCGCTTGCTCGTGTTACTGGAGTTATGGCTCGAATCCTATCACTCTCACAATGGAAATGTTGCACAACAGGACCGTTTGGGCACGTGCCTACGCTGCCTCCGTTCATCACATTGCATCCTGCATCCTGCGGAAATGTCTCTACGAATAGGAAACGGCCACTTTATCCGCTTTATAAAAGGGTGGCTAACTTACACATATCTCACAGTCATCCGAAAGCAGGGGGATGGTACGGTCACACACACCTTGACGAGCAATCCCTGCAAGCAGATGCTCTGCTCAACTGATTCCGCGGATGTATTTTCGGAAGCGTGGTCGAACTTACCAGCCCTGCAATAATCATCCGGATGCACTGCACGTCTTGCCGTGTCATGCTTTTGAGCAATGGAGGATTTACGTCGTGGGTATGTGATCCTTGCGCTATATAGAATTAGAATTCTCTGCGGCAGAAATAGTCTCTCATGCAGACACACCACCGTTTATGCTAAAAACGCAATGCAAGGGCACGAAACTGCAGGCTAGAAGCTGAGTCGTTGAAATGTTTGAACTTTTCTGCGCGGCGACCGACCTCGTGTTCCTCCGAGCCGAGCCCGATCGTCGTCGCGACACTTTTGGGCAGCGACTGGTCAAATCACTATTTTCAGGGCGATGAATCTCAGATCTTTTCTGACTTGGGAATGAACGGGCAGGAACAGTGGCTGGGAGTGACCGGGCCAAGAAATGATGACAATTGAGTAAGAGTGATCGGGCCAGAAAATAGTCATCTGAGAGCGATCAGCGCCCAGAAATAGTTATTTAGGACAGATCAGGGCAAGACCCCAACCCAGCAATGCGAGCGAACATACGAAATGCTGAGGTAGATGACGGCGTCTAAGCTGACCCAATTCTTGAAATTTTTTGTAAGCCTATTGGACCCCAAGCTTTCATGAGTAGCTGCCATGTGCAATTTCTTCGGCTCCCAAGATGCATCGCGGAAGCTTTTGGATATATTTCACATTGTTGGATGTTGTTGGCGCATGTTGGTGCACTCAGGCTGTACTGTTGGCTAACATTTACAGGATCGACTTTGGCGTGGCAGCAGGATGCTCCCGTCTGTCGTGATCCGACGATGCGAAATGTGTGCCTCCACCTCCATGCCAGCTTGCTGTCGGATGGACTGCACCAGTGCTGAACCCGCACAGTGCCGTACTGGTGAGTGATGGCTTGCTCGCTGTCGCGCAGCAGTGACTTAAATCTTTCTGGTGTCATGAGAGACGTGGCACCCGCTTCGACATGTAGCATGCCGCCTTTGCCATGGCATCCGCAAGGACGCTTTGAAAGACTCCGTCAATCTGCATGGACATGCGCCGAAGCCAAAAGAGCCTGGGGACTTTAGTTTTTCCGTTGCTTCGAGGCGAAACTGACTGAGCATGCATCCCGGCAGCATGTCCAAGGACCTCTTCCTGGCGGACTTTGGACACGCTGAGGTCAGATCATGCATTCCAAGTCCGATAACACATTCACAAGCCTCGGTCGATACGGAAGACCCAGCAAAATCGCCACAACGGTAAAGAGATCGATCCCTTGACAAGTCGACCGTCCAGCGCATGAGCTCCAGAATCCAGAAGCACCCTGCATACATGAGTTTTGGGCTACACAGATTTCCCGGTCCAGCCCACCACGTGCAAGACCAGGGTAGCGCTGGCAGCATGGGTGGTCATGCGCCTGCAAGCCATGCCTCAGACTCTCAAGACAGCACAAGCTGAGGTTGTCCCTGCTCTGGGCTAAGCACCCCGGAGTAAATCCGCTGCCATCGGCCAAGCTTGACCTAGCATCGGCCCAGTGCGGGGTGCGTTTGGAATTCTGAATCACGTCGGTCACCTGGGAAGTCTCGGGGACCCGGACCTTTTGCCGCCGCATCGGGCCCGAGCACCGACCGCAGACAGTGCTGCCACAGTGACAGTGGCATCCCCGCACCTCCCAAGCCCAAGCACCCACTTAGACTTGCACGGACAAAGGCGTCAAGCTCGGAATCTGCACGACACGGCACAACGAGCCCCAAGCGTCGAGAACCCAAACAGTGCAACGACAAGTACAAGCTCCGCCAATACATACAGCAACCTGTGTGCGTCAAGAGCTGACAGCAAAGACACCAGGCGACTGTCACCGCCCACGACGCTGTCTACGTCTTGGTCAACGTGTTTGTAAGGCCGCTTACTCATTACCACGAGTCGATGGAGTGAAACTGCTTGCCTGTGGCAGTGCTGCCGACGGCAGAGTTGACCGCAACATCATCGACCTCCATGGAGCTGTCGGTCATCCTGCCAACTGGAGATCCTCAACAGCTACACTCGACACGAAATGTTCTCCCGATGCGATAGACAGACAAAGGCCCGTAGGTGGTTCAGCTCTCGCCACGTTGCTACTGACGTAGTAGAGGATCGGAAGCTTCGGCACAGAATATGAGTGTCGATCGCGGCTCGAACTATGAATAAGGCCAATCAGACTGTGTGCAACGTTGCAAAGTGCCAGTGTTCAGTTCAGCCTGCGTAGGAGGTCGATGCCAAGCTCCCACTGCCTTCCATGAGCGAACACGAGCAACATCCAGGTCAGTCCCGACTCGAACCCAAAGCCCTGAAATTGATCGGACCGTACATGAAAGCCGGAGTCTGCGAAAGAAGCAAAACTCAAATCTCACCAGCATTTTGTCCGTTTGACCTGGTGACATCGACACCTACCGAGTCTTCCACACCTAGTGTCCGCAACCTGCGTCCAAATCATCACGTCCTATCGCCACACCGTGCCGAGGGGCCGAGCGCGGCGGCATGAAGTCGCAACTGTTGTGAGGCTCGCAGCATCTGCCTTCGGTCTTCGGGAATGCGGTTTTCGGCAAACAAGGGCAGGTAGAGAGTGTGCACTGGCAGGCCACCTCAATTACAAGCACGCGCATGTCGCGGAGAAGCTGCAGCGAAGCTTGCGCCGATGCTGTCTTGCCTCAAAGCCAGACCAACGCTACACCCCGCTGGAACCGTGGAAGGAGGCTAAGGAGGCGGTCTCAACAGTCCAGACGATCATGCCGGATAAAGCTGTGGGAATGCCCCAGGCAACCGAACCAGGCGCCACATGCTGCGTAAGATTTGAAGGGACATCTTTGAGGGAAATTGTCTTGTGGTGGCACGGGTGCTTTATGTGAGTTCATGTAATGACTGTCTCCTCCTCCTTCTCCCCTCGGGTGCTTGAAGTGAGTCACTGCCCCTGCGATCCAGGCGTGCCGGCTGTCAGGCTTAAGGTATGATGCTTGTTTTTTGACCGCGATGGCTTAAACAGACCGACAACCCTGGCTTTATCGAAGACTGTGCAAGACACAACTCTTCCAAGCCCGGGCATAACCCCGCGGGTCAAGGGATGAGAGTGGTGTTCCCAACCCGAAAACAACACACACGCATCAGGCATCACTCGCGGGTCATTTAGTCCGTGTTTGGTGTGAGACGTGTTGAAACATGTCAGCAAGGCCATGTTCCCAGATGGATATCGATCCCTTTATTGCCCAGTTGCAACACGTCCCCCGGCCTTGCTGAGCATGTTTGAGTCTGTGCTTTTTATTCGTGGGTGTTCCACGACGTCGCACTGGGAGCTTGTCGAGCTGGCCGAGTGGGTTGCCCCGAGCCGCAGTACAATGCAACAACACAGTTACACGCGGCAGTGTGTTCATGTTGCTTCAGTGTCTCTTTCTCTCTTCTTCTCCCAGGCTTAAGGGGCGTGTCAAGCCCCCCGGGCACTGGGGCCCGCCCGTTTTTGACAGGCTTTTAGAGGGGAGTGAAGGTTTCAATCATGTTTTCGATCAAAGTGCAGCAGAGTTTCAAATATTAGATATGTTATTTCGGTCTTCTCATCATTGTTCAGGACATTCGAATTGGACAAGTTTTGCAGCTTTCCCCGAACTGTGCAGACAGCGTAGTAAACCATATGACAATCAAACAAAGCCAGAGTAACATAACATCATTCTTCGCGTGGGGTTGCTGCACATTGCTTGTCATGTGAAGGGTCAACATACTCCGCAATCATTTCATTTGTTGGTAAAAGTACAAGGGAAAAGTTGCATCAGACAAGACACATTAACATGGATTTTGGAGTGTTCCCTCGGTTAACTCATGCAGCCGTTATTTAGGAGGTGGGGGGGTGAAAACTGGAAGTTTCCATTTCTGACCCCCCTAATGACGTGTATGTACGCATGCATATGTTCGGTGCAGCAAGCAAACGACACATGCAAACCATCTCAGTGGAACTCGGCCAATCTTTTTTGCGCGACTTTCGCGACAGCGAGCTTCGGCAGNATGACGTGTATGTACGCATGCATATGTTCGGTGCAGCAAGCAAACGACACATGCAAACCATCTCAGTGGAACTCGGCCAATCTTTTTTGCGCGACTTTCGCGACAGCGAGCTTCGGCAGCTCTGTGGCGTTTTGCCAAGCGCAGCTGCAAGAGAGCGCCGGGTCAATTCCAATGCTGTTAGATGTCGCCACACAGCCGGAGTGCGATCCTTGAGGCCTCGGCGATTCGCGGATCGACCCTGAAGGTGTCTCCAAAAAGAGGCCTCGGGTTACGCAGATTGCTAAATGTCNAATGCTGTTAGATGTCGCCACACAGCCGGAGTGCGATCCTTGAGGCCTCGGCGATTCGCGGATCGACCCTGAAGGTGTCTCCAAAAAGAGGCCTCGGGTTACGCAGATTGCTAAATGTCTCGGCTGCCGCAACAGTTGTCAGGCCCAAGTGCCCAGCCATGCGAAGAGCTTCACATCTGGATCCTGGCACGGGTTAGGGGCGGTCGAGGTGTTAGGGCTTGGGCTTGAAGGTCATGTCTCTCGCAGCTGAGGTCTCGGCACTGGTTGCGCCAGCTCGCGGACTTCTCGCATCCATTCCTGCAGTTTTTTTCCCCGGCCGATCCTTTGTCAGGATGAGCTTCGATCATCTTCCGAACGACCAGTTTGCCGTAGTCATCCTTTTTGACACTGCTGCACGTCACCTCAAAGTAATCTGGCGTCTGTTGCACGAGCTC
>BGNK01005346.1:11049-39935 GCA_003297005.1 Symbiodinium sp. clade A Y106
TGCGTTTGTTGTGCGATCACACATGACAGGGGTACGATTTGTTACTGGCATCGGCGTGTGTCTGTTCAGAGATCACACATCACAGCGGGTACGATTTGTTACTGGCATCGGCGTGTGTTGGTTGCGAGATCACACATCACAGGGGGTACCATTTGTTACGGGCATCGGCGTGTGTATGTTCCGGAAGTCGTCGAGTAGCGACGGATATATATATATATATATATACATATATATATATATGGGTACACAGACAAGCTATCTATCTATCTGTCTATCAAACCTACCTCTCTCTATCCTATGTATCATCGGAAAAAAGCACCTAAATCCTACCCTCGACACTCCTGCTGTTGCCTTGCGAAGAGCACTGTAATTGTCGATGAAAACTCGTCCTGACANTCGACACTCCTGCTGTTGCCTTGCGAAGAGCACTGTAATTGTCGATGAAAACTCGTCCTGACAGCCACAAAAACGTGGCGTCAAATATGACACTTGCGCCTACTACTACTACTACTACTCCTACTCCTACTCCTACTGCTCCTGCTCCTGCTCCTGCTCCTGCTCCTGCTCCTGCTGCTGCTGCTGCTGCTGCTACTGCTACTACTACTACTACCACCACTACTACTACTACTACTTTGCTGTGCTTACTATTACTATTACTACTATTACTATTACTATTACTATTACTGTTACGATTGCAATTACTGTTACTATTGCTTTTGCTATTGCTATTGCCATAGTTATCGAAATTATTGTTACTATTACTAGTACCATTGCTATTACTATTCCTACTACTATTGCTGTTGCTATGTCTGTTTCTATTGCTATTGCTATTGCTACTGCTATTGTTATTACTAGATTACTAGTGCTATTGCTGTTACGACACTATCATTACTACTGTGACTACTACTCCTACACCTACATTAAAGGGGCAGGCGGGCGACTACTACTACTTTAGAGGAGCAGGCGGTGGAGCATTACTTCTACTGTAGAGGGGCAGGCAGTGGAGTACTACCGCTACTGTAGAGGAACAGGCGGCGGACTACGATTACTGCTACTGCAGCCGAGGCCGGACCGGTTTATCAAAGCCAAGCCAAACCAAGCCAAGCCCAGCCACTTTAAAAAAGAACTCTTTTCACCATTGTGTCAGAGGAAAACCCTATCTAATAGGAAAATCCTATCGAATAGGAAAACCTTATCTAACAGGAAAACCTTGTCTAATAGGAAAGCCCTATCTAACCCTGTCTAGCGGGAAAAACCCTATCTACTAGGAAAACCCTATCTAATCTGAAAACCCTATCTAATAGGAAAACCTTATCTAATAGGAAAACCCTACCCAATAGGAAAACCCAACCTAACAGGAAAACCTTAGCCAATAATTAGGAAAACCGACAAAAGAGGGAGAGGGGGGTCACAGGAGCAGGCTGGCGCCTACTACTACCTACTGCTACTACTACTACTACTACTAACTACTACTACTACTACTACTGCTACTACTGCTACTACTGCTACTACTGCTACTACTGCTACTACTACGACTACTACCACCATTATTTCTACTCGTCATAATGGTAGTAAATACTATTGCTCATGCTCATGCCCATGCTACTGCTAGTGCAGAAGCTTATGCGAATGCGGATGCTACCGCCAATACGAATGTTAATGCTTATGCTAATACCAATACGGCCGCGGACCTGACCATGACGACGGCCATCAACCCTTCATACTTCCGACACCGACGACTGCTACCAGCCACTGCCACCTTGTCTCCTTTGTTACTCTGCCTGAGTCTTGTGGCCTGGACTTTTCTTGTCATTGCCGTGCTTGCTGCTTTCAGCTTTTGCTGGTTACTGAGGCAGAACCACCCGCCAGACCGTCATGTTTGCCGACGAGGAACAGCAGCTTCTCCGCGATCCGCAGCTCGCTGGATGAAGTGCGAGTCTCGGAGGAGAAGAAGGCCTTGAGGCCTCGGGTTGCGGAAATGAGATACGAAGATGGAACACTACCATAGATTTACATTGAATAGGAAATGCAGTTGCCAACAGTATGTGGTTGTCTGTGTACATGGTGAACATCCAGTGCCTTCAGTAGCCACGCAAGGAAGATTGAGAAATATTGTGCCGACCGCCCAGATAGTGTACCATTCTGCTACGCTCCTACCTCCTATCTCTTGCCCCGCCTACCCCTACCCCTACCCCTGCCCCTCTGCCCCTTCCCCAGCCCTACCCCTAGCCCTACCCCCACCTCCCCTCTACCCCTACTACTCCTCCCACTCCTCCTGCTCCTACTCCTCCGACTCTAATTCCAACTCCAACTCCGACCCCGACTCCTACTCCTACTCCCACCGCTACTCCCACTGCTACTGCCACTTTTCACTAACACTGCCACTGCCACTGCCACTGCCGCTGCTGCTGCCGCTGCTGCTGCTGCTGCTTCTGCTGCTGCTGCTGCTGAAAGTAGCAGTAGTAGTAGTAGTAGCAGCTGTAGTAGTGGTACTACGACGACTACTACGACTACTGCGACCACTACGACTACGACGACGACGGCGACTACTACGACTACTACGACTACTACGACTACTACGACTGCTACGACTACTACGACTGCTACGACTACTACGACTGCGACCACTGCGTCCACTGCGACTACGACTGCGACTTCGACTACGACTTCGACTCTACTCCTGCTGCTACTACTACTACTGCTACTATTACTAAATTACTTACTACGTAGTACGAGCAGAGTAATGTGGAGGCGCATTTGTTGGTTTAGCTCGCGAGAAAAAGCCGCCTGTGAAACGCGGGCCTCGTCGAACTGGGCCCTTTGGGCAGTTGAAAACCCGCACAGGGCACCACACTTTTAAGGATGCTGTCGCTGTGGCATGACCAGGGGTCTGTTTCACCGAGTCATAATGCTCACCGCAAGTCCTGTACTGTTAGAGGCTTGGAACCAAGCGTTGCTCTTGAATTTTCTTAGTAGGGTTAAGAATGCCCGAATCCTTTAACATTGCATCTTGATGTTCCGAAGCTTAATCCTGACGTCCATGATTGCTTTCGCCGTGCCTTGATCGTCATGGTTCAAGGGGATTTAATGATTTAGCTCCAGGACCGTGGTTAAGTTTTGCAGGTTACAGAATTCCGATGCATGAACGCTTTGTCACGCGTAGGACAGCTTGAACACCAACTTGTATGCACCTGCGTGTGATGCAAGCGACAGAGAAGGCTCTCCTGCATTTTCCGAGTCCTGTAGGAACCCATAACGTTCTCCAGCTCGAAAGCCGCATGCCGTACCAGGTTCCGCATCAGAACTTTCAGGGGTCCCGGCCGCTCGATGTACGGCGTGTCATGCTGGAGCTGATAGCCGATAGCCAAACGAATGCAAGCACCAATTCGTAATTGGTATCCTTTGCAAGGACTCACTGTTGAATTGCCTGCTCCCGAAACAAGCCAACCCAAGTTTTGGTGTACCAACTTTTTGAATGCGAACAGAACTCTGCCCTACTCCCCACCCCCGCGAAAGCCTGATGCTGTGTCACCTTTACTTACAGGGCCTTAGTGTCACGTTGAACCTGCAGCTCATCCACAGCACGAAGGGCCTTGAATCCAGAACCCTAAACTCCAGTTCAGAGTCATCAAGCCATTCCGAACTTGGGGATAAATTGGCTATGAAATCTTAGCTGTAGTCCAGTGTTCAACCAAGTACCCTGCAATGCGGGCTTCGTCCTTGCTAAGTAGGAGAGAAAAATCTTTAACCCGACAGCGCACCCTGAACCTCATCAAGCAAGTCCGAGTGTGAAAGCGTAAACCCAGTCTTTGAGTTTAGCGTGTCCTTTTCCCGGCATGCATGCAGCCTTCCGTGCTAGTACGTAAGCCCCAAACACTCCGAGCTCCGAACCCATGAGGTCCTAAGCTCTAAGCTCTCAGTCCTTGACTCTCCAACCCGACTTGGGTCCAGCTTGCGAAGTGCATGCCGTGACGAAAAGAGCGTAGGCAGAAGAAGTTGAGAAAAAGATGCTCTCGAACCGGCCTTACGCACCGTCTGCTCTTTTGGAAGCCTTGATCCACTTTCAGCACTATTTGCGCTGCACGCAAACCGACCGACGGGCCAGCAAGGTCGGCCTTGTTCGTAGTAGTGGGGACAGGAAGCGGATGCTAAACATCCACGTGCTAGGAGGGCGACGTCGTTTACTGGCGTCCGAGCTGTGACGACGGCTGGACCACGGTCTGCTGGCCGCATTGAAAAAGGTAAGTTTCAAGCCGAAGTTTATGTCAAGTGGCTTTTGAGGGTTTTGGTTACCTGGTTGGTCTGGGTTTCTCCAGCAGCTTTCTGCGACATCACTTATTTGAAGCGAGTTCTGCTCCACAATCTGTAGCACTTGATTGATACCATCCCAGAACGAAGGACCCTTGAGCCTAGGACCCGAAGCCAGGGACCGGGACCACAAGAAGTGCAGTCACGAGCCCCGACTAACGTTCCGACCCATTCGCTAAACGCCCAAAGCAGCCCTGTTGGGGATTCTGAGAACTTTTTTCTTCGTTTAGGGCTCGACGGTACCACCGGCTTTCAACCTCGTCAATTGTTGCGGTTCTAATTTCAGACCAGCCTGCTGTTGCTCGTTGCCGTGATGATGGTCGTGATGGTGATCCTGATGGCGATGTTGCCGACGACGATGATGGCTTTGCTGTTGTTCTAGCAGTCTCAAGCTTCTGAGTCCGAGCCCCTCAGCCCATGTGGCCCAAGCCCGAGGCTCTGGTGCTCGCTGTTCAAGTCGTCTACGAGCCCTCGAGTGGACCGCATGGTGTTCCGGCTCGCAAGTTTACCCATGACCGTCGGATTCTGTGTGGGCTCTGTGGGCTTCATTTACGTGCAACTTCACACCTTGGCTTCACGAGACCCCACGAAACCAAAGGTCCACGTCCCGCCGCCATAGCTGCTGGCTGCCACTGGCACTGTAGGTTGAAACAATCTCAGCAGAGGAGTTGCAGACTGGATGCAAAAAAAGGTTGAAACAGTCCAGAGATGCAAAGGCTGGATCTACCTGCAGCACCTCCTCCCGCGAGAGGGCGACCTTTTCGATGCCGACGAGGATGCGGAGATGGAGCAGGTCGTCTTCAGTTCTTAGTGATTGGTCTCAGGCTCAGGACTGGCTCCCGGCACAGGTTAGTAAACCTCGTCGATGTCGTGGCACTTGTGTAGAATCATGTCTTACAAGGGCTCATGTCGTGCACCAGATTCGCCAGCAGACCGCCGAGCTAGCAATCGAAGAAGGGAAAGTCTGGGACCAGAGCCCTAAGATTCTGAGGCGGTTTGGGGATCGACCACCACTGCAGTTCAGTGGCGATAAGTCCTGTGATCTGTGTCAGATGCAATCCGACGTTGTGGCCGGGTTCGGGTATTGCTGCCGGTGAGAGGATGCAGGGTTGGCCGGTCGATTGGTACGAATCGGCGTTTGTCTTACCCTGAACGAGAAATCTTCGGTTCCTTCATGGCCGAAGCATTGCGATTTCGCTCGGAGCAGGTTGAGCCGGTGAGTCTCGATGGTGTCAACTGGGCATTCGCACCTGGGGCAGCAGTGCTACGTGTCAGGTGGGTGCGGTTCAGGCCGCGGAATCTTTCGAACTGGCTTTGCTTCCCGCTTGCGAGTTTGAGCTTTCGGAACGATTATGCTTACAACCCCGGCGAGCATCCAGCCCCTCGTGGGAACAGCATTGAGTAACAGGGCAACCCTTCGTGTTCCAAGCTTCGAACCACAAGCCGAATGTTGCGTAGCAGAGTGGGCCGCCAGGAAACACATGTCTGAAGACGCGAAGTGGGGCTGTTGGAACGAGAGTGAAGACTACTGGACCTGGCGTATCCATGAACAGACCCTTGACATGGCGACTATCACAAACACCGGTCCTGCAGTCTTCAGGTATTCAGACAACACGCGCAAGTAGGCCCTAAACCTGTAAGATCCCCCCGTTGCCCAGGCGAGCCACGCCGAGGATCTGGGCGGAGGCGCCTGGAAGGTGTCGCCTCCTGACTACTTGCCGCCGTGAAGCCGGTTTCTAGTACATAGCCACGCCGCTTGGACCCCAAGCAGTGAACTGTCGGCCTGAAGCCTACACGAAACTCTGGGGGAAAGTGTGGTCGTCCTTTTCAAGTCCGGCTATGGGTTCAGACTCGTCCGGACGTTAAATCCCTTTCCGAGCACCTGGCTCAGTCGCATTGAGTAGCATCCCTAGCTCGTTCAGGGTAAGGCCTGGGATTTCCGGAGTTAGACGGAAGCACTCGATGGCTAGCGGCTAGCGGTCTGCATGAAGGAATAGGCCTTGTCATTCCATCCCGCGTTGTGGCCTTGATTCAACAGATTCTTGAGTCAAGACCGTCGCCGGTAAGTAGGTTCTTGTGCCCACAGCACGAGACGCTTGGTGCGGGAGCAGAGGATTGGAGAAACAAGTTGTGCTCAAGTGCGCGGCCATGGAAGCCTCCCTGCCTCGTGCTTCCACCTCGGGAGCTTTGGGAAACTTACAACGAGCGCTGTTTCTTTCCATCACAGGCGCGCAAACCACTCCCGTTGAATACACCTGTCCCATGCAGTCGAGTGGCAACACATTTGCGCCTTGAATCCGCCTCTGGCTGCTGCTGTCGGCTGAGGTGTGGGGAGAGGGCATTTCCCGAAAAAGTATACAGAAGCTTGTTAAGTACCGTACTCCGACGAGCCTTGTGATAATGATGTAGTTAATGATGTAGCTTCGAAGGCAGCTCAGCTCACTGTGTAGCTGCAAAACACAACCTCTTCCCAAACTGCTATGGCCCAGGCACCGTAGGAGTGCTTGGGCAAGGATCACTTCAGGCGAAGCCTCTGGTGATCTCCGGGGCTGAGTCCGAGCTACTCGCTTTGCACCTCTCAGAATCACGCTTCAGCCGTGTACATGAGAATAACAGGGATTGAGCATGATTGAGCAGATATCCAGATGGCTAGGGAGCTACGTCCTGCATGCACATCCAAGCAAGCGTGTAGGCATGCATGCATGCTGGAACATGTAGATCGAGAAAGGACAGATCCGCCGGTAGGCTTGGACAGATCGCACATCAGTGTGCATGCGCATGTGCTGTTGTCCAGGCACATATGTTCAGCTTCGTCTGCATCTACATGTTTATGCCTGCAAGCTTTGGTACGTGTGCATGTGCACTTGGTATGTGTTTTGCCAGAGTCTTCGGCTAGTTGTACTTGCGCTCTGCATGGGTTTTATGTTTGGTGAGAGGTCACACATGAAGAGGTGAACGGGCTTGATCCCGAGGTGCGATGCCCCGCAGAATCGACCTTCCGTTGAACGTTGCTATCTCTGTCGATATGGTGCCTTGACTCAGTCTTAACTGCAAGGAGCTTTTTAGGAGTCTCGCGCGTGTGCAGGGGTAGGGCAAGTGTTCAGGAATGAGATGATCGTTGATGACTTTGTTTGGTTTAGTTGTGATTTAGTCGTCAGGTTCACTCGATGGTGAGTGAGTCCTTCAAGGGGCACCGGGCATCTGCAGGCACCGATGCTGCACGCCATTATGCTCCCCTTGACCATTCCGACCCCGCCGCTGTTACTTGGCTCTGTTGCAAGCACCATCTGCTCTTCCCTACCAGGTCACTACCAAAGCACTCTATGCACGCTCCCGACCAAAGCACGCACAATGCAAAGAGCTACTTCTGAGCCACGAACCCATCCTTGCCTTCCAAGCCTGAGCTCGCAGCTGAACTCCGGGGTTCTCTCACAAGAATAATGGAGCATAAGCGCTTGAGGACCGGAATTCTTACTGTATGGTATCGGTAGTCATATTCTAAAGGTGGTGGTAGGAACAAGAATGCGTAGTTACATGGGATGGTAGAGTGTCACCATATCAGTACAAATTTTGACGTACTAATTTAATAACGGTATTACAAACAATGCTCATGTGAGACACAGTTGGAGGAATTTCAGTATAGACTTTGTAATACTAGTCGTAGTAGCACTGGCAGCTGGTAGCAACAATACCAGTCACAGGGACATCACCCCATCAGCGGCAGTCAGTAGTAAGTTGTAAAAGTTACACTAGTGTATGTGCTGCAACGGCGACAAACAACGGGCGTTGAGCCTGCTCCTGACAGCCTGCTGTTCTGATATGTGTTATGTTATGCTATATGGCAGCGAGGTGGAACACTTCTGTTATGTCGCATTTTGCTATGCTTGGTGCGTTTATGTTGTTTTCTCTTATGTTGTACCATATTGGGTTATGGTATGTTGCATTGTACTATGTGTTGATGAGTGCGCTACAATATTGTGATGTATTCAATGCGTCATTTTGTGTCGTCTTGTATTCGGTGAGGTCATATTGGACTGCACATCGGGTGCATACGCAAAACATGCACGCACCCGCCCTTCGACCCTGTTTTATGTTGACGAGCCCAATTGCGCTCTTAGGCATCGAGCCCGCTGAGGGCCAATAGCCTTAGGGCCCCCGCCACACTCACCAGCCCACCTTCGTTTGATATTCCGGAAATCCTAAGATTTCAGGTCTCTGGCCTATTTCGGTCACTCGGCGTGCGAGTGCTGGAACCCTGGAGCTAAGGCAAATGAAGTTCCTCAAGCTCTTAGGCGAGATCGTTGAGGACGGCCTGCTGGTCCAGGGTTCGAAAATGGTGCTAAGGGGAGTTTGAAATCAGGTTGTGGGTCTCACTATGGGGCCCTAGCTCCTAGGTCCAGGGCTCAACAACGGTGCCATGCTTCGAATCCCATCAAAAACGAACTTGGATCCCACCGCGGCGCTGAATCCTTGGCCCGATCCAGGCCTTGGCCGCACAGCCATTACAGCCCAGAGTCTCAACCCCGGTGCGAAAGCTATTGAGCTTAGCAAACCGGACCTCATGAAGCCGTGGAAATCGAGACAAATCGCGACAAGACCAAGCAGCAACTAAGCTGCTCGAGTCGGCTGCCTCGGGTTGGAATGTGGCGGGGCTGAAAGGCACTCGGGGAGGTCTAAGGTTCTCGATGCTACACCCCTAATGCTACATGTCAGGTTCCATCGCGGCTTCGGGTGGCAGGTTCGGGCATCAGGATTGATGGGGTCAGCCGCGAGGAAGCGCACCATTCAGCGATCTGCGTTCCGGAGCAGCGGCTTCAGTTCAAGAGGGTGCCGTGGCTGAGATCCTGAAGAATGCTGTCCTCACATATAGGCCATATGGGGGATGAACCTTTTAAATTTTGTTTTGGAAAGCCTTTAGCGCTTCACTCACGGTGCAGTTTGAAATTTCGTTTGGTGATGGGCTGCTGCCTGAAGCGGTCTGGTACTTCTTATCTAGCATGCCCGATGATAAAGTCAGGCCACATCCTTGGCCAGGGTTGCTTATGCTTCAGAACTGAAGTCCGTTATGCTTTGCTTGCATCGGCTTACTTGTGCCAGCCATCCCTCCAATCTTAATGGAGCAAGGAGTAGAAGATTAACAGAGCAGTGCATGAACAGTTCCAATTGATAGGTCCAAACAGTGTGTGAGTATGCGTAAATAGAGATGAACAGACCGATACACGTATACCCAGGTGGATGTATAACTTCCTTTGAAGAGAAATCTATGTACATGTCTACGTACATATGGTTTACGGGTTAAAACTCTCCATAATCATTCAAAAAAACCGAATAACAAATGAATGGCTAAACAAAGTTTGGCACATACGCAATGGATTGAACACGTGACCTTGAAGGGCTGCTCTTCTATTCCGACGTACTTATGGCCGTCAAGCATTATCTGCTTCTGTGAACACGAGAGTAGAAATGCTTCAAGTCTCAGACTTCAATTTACCTTTTCGGGCATGCCGGTTCGAGAGCTTCCTTGAGAAAGCCCCTTCGTTGGCAACTTTGATTTGTCATTGAGTTTTGCCTCCCATCGCACCCGAGCTGCGTTCAGGCACTGGAGTGTGCACGCACCGCAGCTGCCAACTCCATGTTTCAGTCGAAGGTTCAGCCGGGCGCCCGGTTCAATGTGTCCAGGAATACAGCTGCAGTTTGACGGAGAGGCCATATCCTGTTTCTGGGTTGACGAAGGTTTCCCCACCGTGATCGTGGTACCGAATCATATCGACTGCAGCAATTCAGCAGTACAGGTTCGTGGTTGCCAGGTAGCACCAGATGGTCGAGTAGCGCCAGCATTAAGTTGTATGCCATGAACAGCGACAGGTCTCATCGCGAGCCAGTGTGAATCCTACGGTAATTGCAAGGATTGCGACACGGTTCAGTTTAACAATGCAAACAGCGCTGTTCTCGATCATGGTTGGGGCAAGAGAAGGACAATTCACAGTAACGCTACAGCAACCTGGAGACCCTCGACCGTATTCCCTTAACACCTTGCTGCCGAGGGGCCGCGACGATTCTCAAGAACCTCGCAGTCCACTCCTGCCCACGAAGGCACAAGAAGCACAGCCACAAGGCTGAATTTCGAGCCGAGGTGCTGTTGAGATTCACCCATCCCTCGTTCAGGCTTTGGATTGACAGTTGGTATTTTGGGGTGAATGGTACAAGGCGTGTCGGGAGTTTAGGTTTGAAGGGGCTTAGACTTTTTGCAGAGTCTAGTCTACAGCTGATCCGGCAGCTGCTTCTCCCCTTCGCTGCAAGATTGTCGGGCCGCCAGCCCCTCACACCATGCCAGAGGATATCCAAAAATGATCTTATTCCGGAAGCTTCAAGAAGCACAGGTGGACATATTGCAACGTCGAGAAGTTGTCCAAGTGCGAATGTCAGAAGCGTAGACCATGGTACAGTCCCCAAAACTCCTCCAAACCCTCACAGGTTTAGTCTGTTACTCAGATCTCGGACAGTGCAGAGGAAACTTGGGTCTCCCTGCCCTTCCTTCGTCTCTAAGGCAAGCGCGTGCAGAGCCTCGCCCGCAGCAGCAGGAGCGCTCCCCTCGAGCGGCCGGGGCCTAACATTGCGAGTGCTACGACGACTATCGCTAGAGAGCTCCTGCTCCTCCCCCTGCCCCTATGTTTCTCCTACTCCTGCCCTACGCCTACCACGACTTCTACTTCCACTTCTAGTACTCCAGTAACCGTGCCTAATTCTAGTACTGGTACTGGTACTGGTACTAGTACTGGTACTAGTACTGCTACTGGTGCTGGTGCTGGTACTGGTCGTGCTGCTGGTACTGGTGCTGCTGCTACTGCTCTGCTACTCTACTACCTCTACTACTACTGCTGCTACTACTATTACTACTACTACTACTGCTACTACTACCACTACTAGGACTACTAGGACTACTAGGACTACTAGGACTACTAGGACTACTAGGACTACTAGGACTACTACGACTAGTACGACTAGTACGACTAGTCGTATAGTACGACTAGTACGACTAGTACGACTAGTACGACGACGACTACTACCACTCCTTCTCCTACTCCTACTGCTACTACTACTACTACTCCTACTACCACTACTCCTACTACTACTACTACTACTACGACTACGACGACGACGACGACGACTACTACTACTACTAGTAATACTACAGTTCTTTTTTTGTTTATTAGGAATTATCACAACAACAACGTTATTATTATTATGATTATTATTATTACTACTACTACTACTACTACTACCACCACTACCACTACCACTACCACTACGACGACGACGACGACTACTACTACTACTACGACTACTACTACTGCTACTTAGATACTACTACTACTACTACTACTACTCCTACTACTACTACTACTACTACTACTACTGCAACTACCACCACTGCTACTGCTACTGCTACTGCTACAACTACTGCCGTTGTTACTCCTAGCATTTCTATTACTAGTGCTAGTACAGCTACCTAATGCCACCACCACCATGCCGACGACTACTACTGCTGTTACTGCTACTGCTGCTACTGCTGCTACTGCTGCTACTGCTGCTACTGCTGCTACTACGGCTACTGCCGCTGCCCCTGCTACTGCTACTGCTACTGCTCCTGCTACTGCCGCTACTGCTACTGCTACTGCTACTGCTACTGCTGCTGCTCCTGCTCTTAAATCCAGGGAAAGTTTTGCAGACCAAAAGACCAAACCCTAAACCGTTGCTGCTGCTTCTGCTGCTGCTGCTGCTACTGCTACTGCTACTGCTACTGCTACTGCTGCTGCTGCTACTGCTACTGCCACTGCTACTGCCACTGCCACTGCCCCCCCTCCCCCTCCCACTCCTCCTCCTTCTCGCCAGTACTCGAGTTTGTAAGTCGTGCGTTCTTACTGGTGCCGAGGCCCTGGCGACGCCGCTAAGCGGTGGCTGTATGCATCCGATCGAGGAGAGGATCTTGGTCAGGGCTGTTTCACGGACCGTAAGAAGTACTGCGCAGACTAGGCAACTGTTCCAGGTTTAGGGTTGCTTGCCTCAGTCAAGATGATTGCAGGTCGTTGTCTGGCTAGACTTGAGTCCAGTAGCAAGAAGGGTTTCTTATTCCACGGTGATACTTGCAGAACTGTAGCGCAGGTTTCGAAAAGGCATCCTCTGATTGACAGGTTTGTCTGGCTAGGGTTCAGACGCGACAGTACACCATGTCATAAGTTCTGAACAGCATCTCCAGAGGTTGGGGTGATAAGAATGCAAACAAACAACTGCCCAATCTGGTTGCAAACAGCAGGGGACGACAAAGCTTTGCAGATCTTTACAGTGTGTCTCGATGTTGCTCGTGCTTGGCCCGTGTTCTCAAGTGTTCAAATTGAGGAGAGCACATATCAGCTCCCGCTGCGCTTTGCCAAGCAATGTCTCCGGCTGATAAGCTCGACGAAGAAGCGCTTCTTCGAAAGGATGTTGAAGAGAACTACCGTGCGTCGCTGAAACTTTCGCGATCGAAGCCTACCCGGTTCACCCCGAGGCTTCGTGAGAGCCTGTATGCTTCAAAAGCTTTGTTTTGCATGGGACAGTTTCTAGAATCGAGCCACGATCAAGAGTCAGAGTTCCTCTCGACCGTTGCGGTGCTATGTTGTGTTGTCGTGTTTGCATGGACGAAGAAAGGCCCACATGGTCCAAAGGGTTTTGGCGCGCATGTATGCCTTCAAAACGCTATGGGTGTCTGCTTTTACAGAAACCCATCAAAGCATGTGCTGCATGAGCTGGTTCTCGCGCTCCGAACATGCTTTGCCGAGGTATCTCCAAGTGACGTAGAAGTGCACATTGTCGGTGGCCACGAATGGAGTGACAGAAATAGCACGTTGAATGTCGATTCAAACGGCAAAAAGTCGCATCTCAGCGGAAATGTCATAGACGCGGTCAAAACTGCAGGGTTCAAGAACATCAACCAGACAATGCTCAACCCGTTTCCAGGCGGCCCACTCGGGCCGTCGCCGATGTGCGAATACCGGCTCATCAAAGACAACCAGAGAATTGCAGTGGCAGCGTTGCACATGGAGACAGGGCGCGTTGTGACGCACTCTGATGCAGCAAGTGCGGAAGACGAAGTTCCACGGGAGTGGTGGGCCGCAAGTGACAGGGCGACTTGGAGCATCGCAGCGCATGGACAACCACTGGTGCATGCCGGCGTCAAAACCCACGTTCTGTTCGTTTCGTACATGATCCTCACAGCTGCAATCTTGTGGTGGAGCACCTCACTGACTTGGGCTTTAGGAGTGCTGGGTGCTTTGTGGATCTTGAAGCCAGTGGCAGTCTCACATCTTTGTTCGTGGGTGATGGTGGCGACCATCATTTACAAATGCTTGGTCGCAGTTTGGACATAAGTTTCAAGCATGACGTTCGCAGCCGCTGGTGAGCACCAGGCATACCTTAGGGATTGGTCCACAATCCACAGTCTTGCATGTTTTTCTTTTTGAAGGCTTTTGGCATTGAGATGTAAAGGTTCAAAGAAGGCTACCAAGACGTTTCTCAACTTTTTCTCTGCGCGTTTGGTGATGCAGTGTTGAGGTTTAAGCTGAAGGGCCGACCGCGGGTTGAGCCGTGATCGTGCATGAGCCACCTCCGAGGAAGGGTCTTGTGGCACTTGATTTTCCAACTGTGCCCGGGGTCCCCCTACAGTCCTACAGTGTAAACCACTCGAAAGCCTCAAACGCCCAAGGTGCTCAACCTGACCCTTGAATCCGAAGCCCCAACACCCCAAAGCCCAGACAGCTATCAGATCTCCCAAGGAGCATGAGCTCCAAGAAACATCCCCAGCTTTGCAGATTTCAGGGCCAAAGTTAGCGCCAGCCTGAGCCTGAGAGCGAGCCGAAATGAAATCGAAGGAGGAGCAGCCGAAGAGGCGCTCGTCGAAGGAGAAGAAGCACCGTCGGAGCCTGGAGCTCAATCTCTTCACGTCTTCGGCCGTTACGGGTCTCCTAGAAGGGGGGCACGTGTGACTTCATTTACGACGGAGGGTTGAGGGGCAGGAGCTTCAAAGCCCCTGCAGAGAGCAACCTGAATGTCCGGAGCTGCTAGAGAGTACGAGTACCGAGCTGAGCCCCAAAAAGGACCGAAGTCCATGAACCCAAAAACCCCTGAACCCCCGGAGCGCAGAAACCCCGAACGAAACCTTAGATCCAACGCCCTCAAACCCCCAAAGCTCGGAACGCCCAAACCCGAAGCCAGGCGGGAGGCAAAAAAACCCGAAGCTGAAAGTTGTGAGGTCGTGCTGGTCGCGGCGAGGATTCTTGCATCCCAGGCTTCAGTGCCCAGGCTGCTAAAAAGTTTTTGAAATGCTTCGAACAAGGCTTCGGAGACTGGGTTGCGGGTTCGATGTCCGAGACACTGTCGTTCGTCGACGAGCATTGCTACTTCCAGTCGGGGCCACCGTCGCAGCCTGGTACCAGCAGTATGTGGAGTCCAATGGGGGGGGCCCTTAATGTAATGTAATATTGTGCAATATAATATAGTATAAGATAGTACAATATAATATTGTCGAATATAGTAGTAGTGTTGTTGGCTAGTCTTTACCTCGCGGCTTTGGCAGGGCGAGAGTGGAAAAATAGTACTAATATAGTAGGATGTTAATAGGGTGTTCTCAATGAACACATCACAAGTCTTGAGCTTCCACGAGCTCGAGAGCCCAGACCCGAACGGCTCGTGCCTTTCGTGTCCGAGAAGGGTTTTGGAAGGCTTTGAGCCCTCGGAAGCGGAATTGAAGAACAGAAGCGGTGGGTTATGGAGGCCATGTGTCAGAAACGGGCCTGTTAGGACTGTTCGGAAGCCATATTTGCCGACTAGCCGTTGCACAACTCTACTGAACCCCTTGCAACAGTTTCCCATCTAAAGCCTGCCGAGGTCGATCCGAGGCCCATTCCTGCTTCCCGGGCTGAAGGGGCTTCCGGACTCGAGAGTTGCAACAAGAGACCCTAGTCTACTGTACACTGTTGGGGTGATAAGATCCTTACTGTCTGGGCCAAGTGAAGTGCCCCTAGTTTGCTGAACTCCCCTCACCCTGAGTCCGGCTTTGAGGGCAGGGCAGAGTGTTGTCCTTCTCGGGTCTACAGCTTGCAGACTTGTTTTTTCCGGGCCACCATAGCAGCGGAGTCCATCATCTGGATTGTTGCAGCTAACCCGAGCTCGCAACATGTACTCATTGCCCGTACTTTCAAAGTGTTGGTTCCAAGAGTCAAGCAGGACAGGACCGTCGAGAAATGAAGATGAGCACCGAAGTGCATCGAAGGCTCTCCATGCGCGAGAACCTCGATTAACCTTCACATGCAAATTAGCTGCCCCCGTCAAGCCTGAGTTGCCTGTTCTCTATCAGCATCACCACGCACACTGCCAAGCCTTACACGATGTCACGTACATTCAAGACCCCAATAGTCTGACAACGCAGAGCCCTCACGCTGAAAACAGGAGGTAGACCCTCCTTCCGTTGAAGATTTAGAAGAAGGTCGCAGCCCCAAGCCTTTGAGGGTTTGCACTGATTTCGTGCCCGTTGTGTTCACAAAGATGTGGCGGTGAAGGTGGTGCTGGTGGTGATGATGATGAAAGTCATGATGAACACTTGCGGACTTGCGGTGTTGCACTTTCTGCATCACCTGCAGCTGCTGATGATGGTCATGCTTCCATTGTGGTGGTTGTGAGAAGAGTGATCTTATTGATTTCGGCGGCGAAAAGTGTCGGGATGCCGTAGAAGACGAACAGCGACAACAGGGTAGATCTGATGCTGTGGCATGGTTGTGTCGATGATAGTGGCTATTAGGCTATTGCCCTACTGATGATGATGATGATGATCATGATGGTGTTGGTGTTGGGGGCGATGATGGGAGAATAAGGAGATGGTACTGGTCACGTCCATGGTGTCGATGCTGAAATATTCGCGATGATCACCAGGGGCAGGAGAGACATCTTTGGATCAGTGCATTCCTTTGCGGCATGTGTGTGTGTGTGTGTCCCTGTTCACGATTACACGGCTGCTGAAACTTTTGGCACTTCCAAGTGTCTGCCACCATGGGACATTCATTTAGTAAGGTGGGCAGTTAAACACGTCATGGCGTCACAACGGCTAGAGCCGATTTTGGAAGCTAGGGCTGGCTGCAAAAAAAGTTGCTTAATCTTGAGGGCTGCCTGTTTTCTGGGTATATTATTGAGAGCCCAGATCCGGATCTTGTCTTTATTTCTCGTGTCATCATGCTTGCCATCATCTTCTACTTACCTCCGTGGTGATGCTTTTGATCTTGTTTGCTTGTGGTCTTTTTCCTGCTGCCAGTTGTTTCGGCTGCCACCACTGCTGACCTTCTTGCTATCTTTCTGTTAGTTGGGATTGCGGAACCTTGTGCTCCACCACGAAGTTAATGAAAGAAAGGAGCAATACTGCCCAGGAGCACTTCCGGTCGAACGCAGCCCGGAGCCCTTGCAGACTCCGGGGTTTCAAGGCTGGGTTCGAGGTCTGGTGATTGCGGCTTCCGGCAGATTTTTTGACTTCAGGGTTGGCACTGTGGGCCTCGGGCACATCGTGTGGCATTCGGTGGATGTGGGACCGGGCCATTACTTTTCCTTCTGCCCCTGGTGGTTAGTGCTGCTGCAGACTGACATTTCGCAAACTCGAAGAGTTAATGCCAGATGGGTGGCATTGACAAGAGCGGCACATCACGGTGCTCCTGCTGCGGCACCTCAGATGATGAAACCCTGAATCAAAATCATGGCCTGGCATCAACCGCAGTTTTGTCTCAAGCCTTGTTGCTTTTCGCCTCTCAGTTGTCACGACACACCTGTGGCTCGTAGCAAGGATGTTCACAAGTGCAACCGGGACACTGCCCTCATGCGACGGGTGGTGGCGTTTTGGGCTACAGCCTGCCCTAGTCGACTTGGCAGTGGCAGTTGCATGCATCGGCATCTTGAAGCTTCTCTTACTCTACCGGCACTACAAGCCACATAGCTCACCCAACTTGATGACTACCGCGTCCCTGGAAATCAGCCACGACCCCGAACGCGTGGAGGATGTGCTTGTGGTCCTGAGCTGTTACAATGAGACGAAGGAGGAGCTGCAGCACAGCATCAGCACATTGGATTGGGTAGAGTCCGGCCCGTCGGCACGGCTGATGATTTTCGTGGATGGGCTTCAGCAGGTTGAACAGGAGGAGGTACTGGACTGGTTTCACAAGGCGAGACAGGACGCAGATGTGGAAAGCCAAGAGTAGTACAAGCTCGACCAGGTCCAGACCTTAGAGGACTTGGAGATCTTGGCATCGCTTACCTCCATCCTCCCTGCGGGCAAGGTGGAGCTGGATCATGGCTGCGTGTGCATCCGCGGCATGAAGGAGGCACCAGTCCCGTATCCTTTCGAGATCTACGTGAAGGGCAAGGATTGTCCGCGATCCAAGCGGGCCTCTCAGGCTTTGTGCATGTCCATCCTTCAGGCCGACCACAATGCCGGACGGGCCAACCCCAAAGCTCTCCTCCTGCTCGATGGCGATTGTCGCGTGGAGCCGGCCCATGTGGGAAAGATGTACGGGTGCATGCAAGATCAGTGCTTGGCAGCCTGTGGCCCTTTTCTCCTCACCAAGAAGACCCACAACCTCTGCCTCTTGGTGCAGCTGATGAGGGACTGGTTCTCGCAGCGGATGCTGTGGCTCGGCCAGAGCGCGGTTCGCTTCCAACTCCCGCTAAATGGCTCCTGTGCCATGTATGCCATGGAGACTGTGCGAGCTGTTCAAACAGACTTCTGCCGCGGAGTTTACGAGCACTCGGTTCTCGATTCCATGATGATTGAAATGGGAGAGGACAGCTTCATGACAAATCTCGTCCATGAGAAGTATCAGAATGGTGGTGGAATTCGGTTCTTGCCCCACTGTTGGGCCACATCCTTCATGCCAGAGACATGGAATGAGTACCTTGCGCAACAGTGCCGGTGGAAGCGCTCGCACATGGGAAATCGTTTGACTATGCTTTTCAATAAGCCCAGTGCCTGGCTTTGGCAGCCGACTCGCTGGGCATTTTGGCCCATCTACGTCGCCTCCTTCCTTTGGACGCCTTTCCTGGCCCCGGCGACGCTGACGTTGTGGTTCTCCTTTCTGACCGGCCGCTTTCTCGAACGCTTCTTTGAGCTAGAGATGGACTGCTCTTCCTTCTCTTGGAGCTTCTTTGTGTCCACAGGCCACCAGAGCATTCCGGCCTGTATCCACTTCCTCTTGTGGCTCGTGCTGATGCTCTACGCCTTTGCCTCGGCGGGATGCTCCGTGGGCCAGCGCCGGTTGCTCCACACTGCAGGCACGATCTTCTTCATGCTGTTGGGAGCTTTGCAGATGGCAGTGCTTCTGGTGGGCTACGGTGCCTGGAAGAATCCTTTCTTCTGGGGCTCGACCCTCGGCGTTTGCATACTCATGATGGCAGCGCAGGCACCGCATGGCATGCGACGGATGTGGGCAGGACTGCTGATATTCATCGTGCCTCTTACCACCTTCATCGAGAATCTGCAGCAGCCGATAGTGGCTGTGGCCAACGCGGATGGATTGGGGGCCAAATGGGGAACACGTGGAAAGGCCGCGAAGAGCCAGCGGCGGCGGTGCTGCTGCATCGCCCCAAAAGGGGAGCCTGAGACCATCGAGGACGGCGAGGAAGGCTAGAGGCAGTGCGCCAGAGAGATTCGCCTGTGGAGTCGCCGTGCCTTGTTGCCCGTGTGGCTGGTGGTTAACTACGGGCTTGGTGAATGGGTGTTTCAGATGGATTGCGTAGAGACCGTGGCAATCGCTCTGTCCCTGATGATGGCGGGCTTCATGCTCTTCCACCTCTGCCTCGGGCTGGGCTATAGCTGTTGGCTGGCCATGTTTCTGCGCCGGCACACCGGGGAGGGCACTGCAGTGATGCCATAATGTGACGACCGAAGGTGAAATGTCAAGGTTGGGATGCTTCGGGGCGACCTTTCAAGGATGAAGTTCAGCATGAAAAGCATTTTTTGCAGTTATATATATGTATGTATATATATATATATGCTACCCCCCCTGGGTTATCTACCCGTTTTGGGTGGATATGACCGAATTGGCCCATTGCCCGGGCTGCGACGCATCCCGGTTTGAAGATCTCACAGAAAGGGGAATGCTTGGTTGGTGCGAAGGTGCGGAAGGGATTGGGATGGGTGCCATGCCCCCCAAAATCCCAAAAGACCATAGGACCTATTGTATGTAGGATTGTACATTGTAAAGGAACCTTGGTCTTTGAGGGGGGTAATTACCACATCTGCTACGCCGCCCTCACAGACCAAGGTTTTCAGTAAGAACTGACAGTAGCCTTCATTGCTTGAAGAATGCGATCGAAAGTGTCCTCACGGTAGGCGCACCTTTGAAGGGGTCACTATGATAAGGATCCTACTACGTGGAGCTCACATAGATCCTATATACATGAACCCTACAGCTGCTTTTCAGCAACCCTTTTAAATCCAAAGTATATACTCTTATGGAAGCTGTACAAATCGTTTAAGGAACACTTATAAGTCTCTACAGTTTCTACTACTTGTGTATGTGCACGTGCATGTTTATATAGTATTGCAACCCGTAGTAGGCACCAAAGTATGCAACAGAGACAGCACCCCGAGTCAAAACACAAGAAATCCCAAAGCACGATGAGGCGGCAACACACGAGATTACTATGGGAGCCATCCGTGGTACATATGCATACACGCAGCTCGTTGTCTTTTTGCGTTTTTTCTCATTTTAGCCGTCTTAACTTCCCAAATGCGAGCTTCTTCCTGTTACATCTTGATTGCGTGTATCACCAGTATCACGTGCGACACGCACACAACAACTCCTATGTACGGACGTAGGTAGAGCATTTGGTTCTAGACATTTAAATAGAAGGTGCTAAGACTCTGCGGGTACATGTGCATTCAATGCTATCTGGAATGTGCCTATATGCGTGTATATACATCTTTGTATGGAGATCATCGGGTCAGCGTTGTTTCGTGTAAGTGGCGACGCCGTATCCATTTGTATCTGAGGCAAATGCAACAAAAGGTCATGCTTGTGTATATGCAGTGAACTATCCAGTATTATTGCAGTCTTGATGTTGTCGTTGCCGCGGCTTTTACTACATGGTTGAGAAATAACTATGTATATGTTTGTTAGGCGCAGAAACACTGTATTTCCCGCAGCCAGAAGGACATTACCGTACTGAAACACAAAGTTGGCCACTAAGGGTTTATGCACGAACGGTGTAGCTCGTGGCACGGGGTTGTATGCACGGTGTAGAAGTTGCACTAGGGTTTGTCGGTTCTCTCGTGTGTGACCATGTATTACGCATTCTTACATAATACTGATACATTCCAGTGGATTGATTTCTGCTGCCTTACACCTGGCGTAGGCATCCCATATTTGAGGAACCTTACCCTTGTTGGAAGTTAAGGATCTGGTGCTTGGGGGCTTGGGGGTTTGCAGCTTAGATATGAACCAGGCAGTGAACTTTTATAACCTTAAACCGTAGTCGGGTTTCATTCGGGCTGCGGGGTTTAGGGCTCAGCGTGTGGGTTAACTCAGAGCGCAGGGTGTAGCGTGACGGACCAATCCGTCAGCCCTATTGAGTTCAATAGGCCTATTGAATTCAATAGGCCTCACGGGTGGATAGAACTTCAAAGCTCTGGATGCAGCAGAATTGCTCCCATTGCCCTCAACACGCGTGCAGGCATGTGCTCTAGCATCTGTAAGTGGGGGGGGACGGGGTCACTGGCAGAATACACAGGATTTACACCAAAACTGGTGGATAACTCGGGGGGGGGGGGGGGGGTACCATATAGAAAAGGAGGAAATATATATATATATATGTATATATATATATGTAGGTATATGTAGGTATTTATTTCGAGGGTTCAAGGCTGAGAATCTGAGTTTGGGTGTTTTGGGAGAGAGGGAACAGGAGTTGCCAGCCTGCCAGAGTTTAACGTGTCGGCGTGAAGGTGTTTTAGATTGTAGACCTGCCAGGTAGAGGGCAAGCTTCCGTCTTCGAGTCCAATGGAGTTTCCCAGCAAGGTTTTCCCTTAATTCGATCTGTGGGCCTTGCTGCCAGAAGCGCTCTGCACTTCCAGCCACCATCAGCACAAAACCGCGACGTCTGCTGGCACAACGGCCCACAGTGCAGACACGTCAACAGAAGTCCTCCTTTCGCGACTCAAGATCGCACACTACTCAGGGACTCGTAAGCCCTGTGTCGATTTTGCAGGACTCTGATTCTCTCGCCATGTCAATGTCCTGCGCATCCCTCAGGAGGAAGAAGTGCACAGCAGTAGTGCTTTAGAACTGATTGCTATCAAGCTCCTGCCCGAATCACACTCATTCTGGATCCACAAGACTGCGAGAGAGAAATTCGTGAATTTGGCGAGCACAGGAGACAGTCTGGCTTGTGTATGTTCTCTGATGGTGTTATTTCCCGGAAGTTGGTTGTGCCGTGTCTAAGAGCACCCACTGAATCGACGCATCTTTCACTTGCCAGCTGTGAATCTCTTCAGTGCCGTTCGCTCCATGCTTGCAGCATGCGGCCGCGCCACAGCGTCCAAGGAGGCGATCGTGCAAAGCACTTGTCACGCCGGCTGTTTTTTCCAGGGAAGGCATGAGCACAACGCCCGGCCTTCCCACCCAGGCAACTTCTCTCACGTGCCCATTTAGTCACATTCGGGGCCTTGTGTCCCCCACATCCTTGCCAGCTTCGTAGCAAACAAGTGCGCCAGATCAGCAGTGAAGTAGTGTCCACAAAGGCAACATTGAGAAGTCGTTAGCCGACCACGATTTGAGGATCCTCGCCTATGGTATGATGAGGAGCAGAGGGGTGATGTGCTCGCTGTCGTCGTTGTCGTTGTTGTTGCTAGTGATGATGATGACGACCATGATGAGGCCTGCGAGAAGCTTGTGTATTTCGTCGCTGTACCTGTGCCGATGTCATTTCTTGCCGCCATCGTCGTATGCTGATGAACTCGGGAGCATGATCACCGTCGCCCTTCAGCTATGTTCTAGCATGCGGCCTTCTCAAATCCCTTTTTAGCTCTCAAAAAAACCTGGAGTTCCGAAGTTGTAAGCTGCCTAAGGAGGAACCGAGCCGAATATCAAGGCCCGCTATGCCTTTGGAGTTCTGGAGCTTTCAAAGGTTCAGGGCTCGAGATCTTGCGGGGCATTCAGTTAAGGCCTTGAGGATTTGGGGGCTCCACGGCAGGGGCTTCGGGTCTTAGCGACCCAGCCGCAAGAGCCACCAGCAACTCCTGATGGCGAGATCGCTGCACAAGCCCAGAAGCCCAACAGTGGCCGAACAGGTCCATCGGGCCCAGCCGAGACCCAGAAAGCTCCAAGCTAGTTCCCTAGCAAGGCCCCAGCAGAAGAGGAACTTGAGGTGGACGCACTGGAGGTTGGCTGGTGCTGCGTGCTTCCAGGGTGAGTCGTCTAGGGTTTACGGGTCTTCGCCTGCAGGGCTATCCGACATAAGGGTTTGAGGCTATTAACAGCTTTTGAGGCTGTCGATCGCTCTGGGTTCAGCCTGGCATGGCGTCTTGGGCAGCTAGGGTCGGGGGGTTTCCGGACTCCAGGAAACCCTATACCTCTCAGCCTACACAGTCAGACTCGTGCGAGCGCAGGAGGCACGAGTGGTAGTCTAGGCCCCCGCTTGCACACTTAGGCTCAGCTCTTATTTCCGGATGTATACAAAAAGGTTGAAGCCCCCAGTTGCCTTTGTGATTCGCAATGCCACGCCCTGCCTTAAATCAAAGAGACTCAGCTGATCGCTTCACCTTGAATGCCGAAGCCGAATGTCCTCAGCCCTGAATCGAAGAATCGAGGCCTTTCCCAACAAGCACTAAGGCCCTCCCCTCGCCAAGCCGGCAGGACATGGACCCGGGTATGCAGATTGATGAATTCTTCATGTCCTCTGAGCTCTGCCACAAGGACACCGGGGGATGCCGACTGCAGGGATACGGGGTGGCTCATGAGTTTGGGTTCTGGGTTTCGAGGTCCACTCTGCTGCATTCTGCGGCTCTCTGAGAGGGTTCCGGTTGTGATTTTGTGCCGCAGCCCCAGACCCCCAAAACCCGAACCCTTAACGGTCCCAGCTATGAAGCCCAAACTCCCAGACCCGGAGCTCGAAACCCTGAACACCAACAGAATCAATGCTAGGTAGGAGGGGAAAAAAACAGAATCAATGCCCGGTCAAGGACAGCGAGGGAGCTGAAGGAAGCTTTGAGGCTTTCGCTCTGCTCTGCGAAGGGATGCCATGCATTCCCACGATCACAAATATGAGTTGTGCTGTTATAGCTAGCAGCTAGAGTTTAGTTGGGTTTGGTATGCATGGTTGCATTTATATGAGTCTGGTGCTTGAAGTCTGGGGTCTGGGGAAGTCCGGCTGGTGGGGATGTTCGATGCTGTGATGGAGTGCTATGGCCAGGCAGTGGGTTCTGGTTTGGCCTTTACGGCTACACGACATAGTTAGCAGGAGAGTTAGGTTTAGTGTTGCAGGAGAAATTTGACAACGTCGTTTGCGTTGCATTTGTTCTTGACATGGACAAGCCGCCTGAAGCCCGGCGCTAGGCTGACTTCATCGATGGCGAGGCTTCTACGAAGTCCAAGGCGCGATAGTTCTGAGGGTTCTTGGTCAAGCAAAATAAAGCAACCTGTCGAAGCTTCGTATACTTTATTTGTATACCGCATCACCAGTATATGGGTTCATGGTCCCGGAGATCTTCTGTACCTATATATAACGCCAAACGCAAATGCACAGTGACATGCACGCACACGCACGCAGGCGCACGCACGCGCACGCGCACGCATGCGCGCACGCGCGCACGCACGCACGCGTGCACGCACGCAAGCACGTACGCACGCGCGCCCGCCCGCCCGCACGCCCGCACGCCCGCACGCCCAGCAACAACAACAACTGTGCCACTGGTACTACTAGTCTACTAGTACTAGTTTCACCAACAAACTGGCACTATTAGTACTACTACAGCTTCTACTACCTACTGCTTCGACGACGACTACTCCCACTACTGCTGCTACTGCTACTGGTGCTACCACTACCAGAAAAAACTACTACTACTACTACTACTACTACTACTACTACTACTACTACTACTACTACTACTACTACACTACTACTACTACTACCGCTGCTGCTGCTACTACCACTACCACCACTACTACTACTACTACTACTACCACTACCACTACCACTACCACTAGCACCACTACGGCTGGCAGGAGGAACAACAGCAAAAACTGCAGGTAATTGTAGTGGCAGTAGCAGCATACTAGTACCAGCAGTGTTTCTTGCGATATTTTTGTCGTTGCCCAGTGCAAAGCTGTTACTGCATCGAGACAGGGCTCGGCGTGACTCTCTGACACTACGATTATACCTCGAATCTTGAACACAGTTCTACTGAATTATGCCACCGTGTATTTTCCTGTTCAAATTGTAGCGACCATAGCCCTAGCTTATCGAAACAGCACGTCAAAGTGAGGCTTCGGGTTCGTATCAGCAGACTCCTCGCACCTTATTCTTCACCCCGAAAGACTGCCTCAGATTGGTTCTGCTTCGCATGAGAGCTCTCGTTCCCGTTCTGGCAGCAAGGGCCGAGTGCAACCTGTCTTTGTTCAAGCTGGCTAATTATGGAATTTGCAGCGCCGATTCTGTAATCTGTTTTGCACGTACACGCACGGCACATGACACACACATGCATGCTCAGAGCTAACAGCGTCATGAGAAATTGTGGTGGCTTCAGAGCTTCAGGAACTCGGGATCAAGGTCCCGGAGTCAGGATTTGAGGGCTTAGGGTTCAGAGCCGTGTTTAAGAATTGCCCACCATCCACTTCTACGCTAGTTCCGAAGTTGGAAAAGGTCCAAACGCCAAGCCCTTAGCGAGGGCTTTGTATCGCACGGTAACTAAACTTGATTCGCCTCTTAGCTTAATGGATGCCATGAAGTGCGAAGTCTCCATGATGATCCAAGGTGTAAAGCCGCATCTCTTTCTGCAAGGACCGTGGGTCATCTGCGGGCCTAAAACTTCCATGCTCAAGGTTGAGGTTCAGCGTTTCGGTTAAGGTGAGCTTCGATTCAGGCTTCATTCAAGCCCATCGGACCATTGAATTAAATGGATAGCTTCCACCCTCTCCCGGTCCTTGGGCCATACAGAAACGCAACATTCGCGACCATGGACGAGTGCAACCTGGAATCTCTTGTGCGGCCTTTTCGCCAGACGAAGCAACTGCTCAATCGGTCAAACCCACACACAGGATCACCACTCCGTGGTCCCCTTGTATCGCTTTTGACATGTTGAACTTGCAGCGCTGCGGCCCATTAGGTTTACTCGGCGGACATCGTAATCACTAATCGCGAAGCTTTCAGGCACAGCAAGACCTGTCTTTTTCGAAGCGTCGCTGAACACGGAGCTGTGGCTGTTCGCAATGCCTCCTGGGCTGCCACCACCACCGCTTGCTGCCACCACCACCTAGCAACGCCACGCCGCCACCAGCACCAACATCAGTAGCAGCACCACCACCGCCACCACCGCCACCACTGTCACCGCCACCGCCACCACCACCATTCCACCGCCACCGCCACAGCTACAGCTACCTCTGTTGCTGTTGCTGCCCCTTGGCATTACCCTTCTTGTGGCTGTTGCCATGGCACCCGACGCACACAAGAAACTGCAGGAGGTCCTCTGAACAGTCCAACCTGGCCGGCGAAAGTGAGGATTTGGCACAGGGTTTGAGCCACTTGAGTTCCGATAATTTGGTGACAGAAAGGAGTGTCCTTCCGAGAGTTTCGTTTCGGGGGCCGCGGCTTGCAATTGTGATGGGGACGGGATTCTGGTATAGTTGGAGCCCGATATTCGAACACGCCAGTCTTCCATCATTCATGCTGGTCCAAGCTCGTGAATGTTTTGCTTGCTTTTATTATGTTGATGAGTCGTAGTTAAGACTATGTGACTAAAGCATTTGTCCAAGACAATCGCAATCCTCCACGTAGAACGGGCTAGACCTGGAGCACCGTTTTGCAGGGCTCGTCTGTTTCGGTAGCTCAAGTTGCCCTGTCAATGAGAAGATACGACATTACGTCTCCATTCCAGCTTTTCATCTTAGGGAAGGTGAAGCGACGCTTAGAGGCTTTGGTTATAGAGTGCGATCATGTTAGATATGAAACTGATTTACTTTGATCTCCCACCGAGGCGAAGACGAGCCGGAGCATGGCAACGGCGACCTCTCGAGGCACAAGGGTCATAACACACATATATACATATATATATATATACACATGCATATGTATGTGTATGATATGTGTGCATATATATATATGCAATATGACGTGGCCTAGTGTATTCAAACAAACACGCACACACTTATCCGCACACATATACTTTTTACATATGTATCTATATAAATAAATAAATAAATATAAATATATATATATTATGTATATGTATATGTGTATATATATATATGTATATGTACATGTACATGTACATGTACATGTACATGTACATGTATATGTATATGTATATGTATATGTATATGTGCATATATGTATACACATAATATGTATATTCATGTATATGTATATACATAATATGTATACATACATATACATATACAGATATATATATATATATATATGTATATGTATATGTATATGTATATGTATATGTATATGTATATGTATATGTATATACGCATATGTATATATATATATATATATATATATATGTGTGTGTGTGTGTGTGCGCGCGGGTGTGTGTGTGTGTGTGGGTGTGTGTGTGTGTGTGTGTGTGGGTGTGGGTGTGTGGGTGTGGGTGTACTGTAGATACAAAGCCGGCCCGAGGCCTCAGGCCCGGGCAATCTCTTTTGCACTCGCGGACGCATTTCTCACCGCAGTGTCACCCGGGATTTGTGCTCCACGCCCTGAATCCATTGAAAGCTTCGTTGGCGGTTGATATTTTTGATACGGGTTCTTGCTGAATGCATCTGCCTCGCTGCACTTGGGGTTTAGACCGTAGATAAGGGCAGCAGGTTTCACAGCATGCCCCGAAAGACTCATCCGGATATCTCCCCTGTGCAGGGATGTCGTTCCAGCAGCGAAGGCCTGGCATGACTCTCTGACTCTACAGACCATGTGCTACACAGAATCTCTCCACAAACTTCCCAGACGCTGCCTCGCACGCAGGGCCACTCAATGCCGAGGAGCTGCGAGGCTTCATGCGTTCTCTCAGCGTGACTCTACTGATGCAAACTTCCAACTATTATCTTTGTTCTGCTTTTCCGCGTGGCCGAAGCACCCGGAAAAAAATTCGGCTTCTGGTCAGGCGGTCTTGGCCCCCAGCGAGCCCGATAAACTGCGAAAGCGACCGGTCCGTGAGACAGTCGCGGCCTGAGAGGCTTTACTATAGGGGCCTTAAGAATTATCAATACTATTTTGGGGCTTCCTTATAATAAGTATAGTCTAATGGGCCCCAAAACTATTCTAGGTTCCAGAGTTTGGAGTGCAAAGAAGGGTTTTTGGGGGGTTTGCTGAGGTTTTTGGGAGTTCATGGGTTGTTAGTTCTGGTTTTCGGGTGGTTGATCTCCGAGCTCGTTGAACCCCAACGCGGTTTAAGTTCGACAGTCCAAACCCGCATTTGAGACAATCGGGACCTTCAAACCAACATCTTGAGCCACAGGCACTGAACACTTAGCCCCGAGAAGCAGGAGCATGATGCTAGCGATGACGATGCTGTCATCATTCCCCTAACATCGGACCAGCATCTTCACAGTAGCCTCGAAGTTGTCATCAGCAGAATTTAGCAGACGTCCGAGTTGACGGCCTCCATCGAGAGTGCCAACCGAGGCAGCCTCCTCGGGGGTGTATACCTATGAAAGTTTTATAAGAATTCGGGCGAAGGTGTAGCTTGGATTTCTTCGGCATCTCCAGCCTTGACAGGATGTAGGAGAGGCAGGAGTTTCGGGGGTGAGTACTCGGGTCTGGCAGTGAACGTGACACGTGTGGCTGTGGGCCATTTTGTGCTGTGCTTCCACCTCTATACTGAGCAGTAGCTTCCGCGAGCACGGGCTGTTGCATGTGGTGCGGCTCTGACTAGCTCTGGGTTGGTCTTCAGGAGTTGTAGCCCTGGGAGCCGTCAGCCCAAAGTCTCCATTTAGTAAGCATGCTTGGAATTCCACTTGAGCAGGATCCAGAGTGCCTCGTCAATCACGGCCCCCAAGACCTGCTGGGAGATCCATGTTACACGAAGCAATCGACCCTCGCCCCGTTGTCTTTGATTCGCAAGCCGACCGAAGCTGTTCTTTGCCTTTGACCACACTGGATGCCAGGGGCCAAACCTGCAGGTGATCAAGGCATTATGCCCGGAGCTCAGATTTGAGAAGACCGCGTGTACAATCCCTCAGACCTCTCAGTCTATCGTGCAGAGAGGGGCCTGTCTATCAGATGGACAGAACACAAACACACACACCCACACCCCACACGCCACACACCCCACACCCCACACCCCACACCCC